>JAVCKZ010075764.1:0-13227 GCA_034780755.1 Lepetodrilus elevatus
TAATAATATTAACAACAACAACAACAACAACAACAACAACAACAACAGCAGCAGCAGCAGCAACAACAACAACAACAACAGAATAGAATAGAATAGAACAAAATAGAATAAAAATAGAATAAAATAGATTAAATAGAATAAAATAGAATAAAATAGAATAAAATAGAATAAAATAGAATAAAATAATAATCAATAATTTTAAAAATTAATTCCATTTCATATTTCAATATATACTGTATCTGTCAATTACGGATTTAAGCAAAGTGTATGTATACATATTTTATGCATGATGTAGGTTGTACCCAGATATTACATATACTGCCTCGTAAAGTATGACATATTACCTGGGCTCGTATTCTCGAAACTTCTTAGCTAAGAGCTTCTTAGTGAGAAAATATCTCTTCAAAAATTAAAATTATAAGCAGAAAACCACTTATACAAATTCTTATTACTTACGAACTTTTTAGGTCTATGAAGTTTCGGGAATAACGGGCCCTGGGACTTAACATACGATATTCTCTCTCATAATTACCAGCGCTAGCAGATCCCTGGGCAACCAGTAGATAGTAGTCCTGGTTCAAATCTAGTGACTGTGCATCCGCTGTGCCACTGGTTCCCCTGAGAAAGCTGCACTGTAGGACGCCATTACTAACGGAACCGGAAGTGCTCGATAGTCCAGCTTGAGGCTGCAATGATTAAATTAAAGTTGAGCTAAAGTGATATCGCATTTCAGATTTATCTTCAAATGATGCGTGTTCTTGAAAGCAGAAAACATAAAAGTTGTCAAACAAATATAATGCTACGGAGCTTTTAACGGGATACGTGTAGGAAAAACAATTAATATTTGCGTTCAACGAAAAACATTTTCGTTTTCACGAAATATGTAACTTTATTTTTGCACATGTCCCTTTAAAAAGCTTGGAATAATTCTCTATACTATACATTAATTAATATACATCAATAAACATAATAACTGAAAATAAATACCGAAAAAGAAGTTCCATGTTTAAAAGATTCTTTTCAATTTATGCAAAAGATTTTGGAATTATAATCAAAATTTGAAAGCTACTGTGTCAATAATTATGTTGCTGTGTCTAGTACATTTCATGCAGAATAATTCCTTTTAGGAATTAAGACATTAATAAGTCCACAGATACTCACACTAGTCAGCCTCCCATTGGAGTATCCCGGATTGAACGACTCGTATACATTCACTACGTTACTAGCGGTGACACATTCAACAACACCGTCATTGCTCTAAAGAAGGAAAGAACAAATATTAATATAATATAGTTCCCAAGATCCAATTCTTGCATTACGATATGCAGAACATTTAGTCTAAATTTATTTAAGATGAATTAAACATAATAAAAGGCATACAATCACAGTTTGGTAACATATTTCATGAGCAAACGAATGTTACCTGAACAATATATAATAATATACAAATATCTTTATCCTTGAAATCCCAGCAATTATGACTACACTAACCTCCGTCAAATATTGGACGGAGGTGATGTGTAGTCATAATGGCCTGTGTTTCGAGAATGAAATATATTAAATAAATACATTTCCGCTTGCTCCACTGCTTGTCAATATTTCCAAATTTTATTTAGATTTTATCTCGTGAATTTTAATACGTGGTTACTTATTTGTTTACATATAAATTAGTTTTAAAATAGACAACAACATAAAACAACATTGTTTTCCTTTTAGATATATTGCACGTACTCACCATTTTATTGTCCGTGGAAAATCCAAGAGCAATGTAGGAGTTTCCGGAAGTTAGTCGCTTGAACGTGAAGCGGAGGTTACTTCCGTCTGTAGCCCACGTGACAGAGAAAGTGCAGCCGGTACCGGATGCAGAACAGTCGTCATAGCAACCAAGAGTAACTCCGCACTGACTTTCTCTTGTTATGGTCTGAAATGAGAAATGAAAGCACACCGATTTTAAAAAATGATATATTTCTTGCTGTTTTATTTTATTTTGATTATTGTTGTGTTTTGAGTTGTTTATTATTTTAATTGTTTATTTTTTGTTTGAGTATATTTCTTCAGGATGTAGTCACTTTCAAGATTATAACAATTATTAGTATCATGTTACGACAGGAAGGAAGGAACATAAACTAAACTAAAATAAAATAATATTTATTTATTCATATATTATTTATGGAGCTAAATTTATTTATTTATTTGTTTGTTTGGTTTGTTAGTTGGTTTGTTGTTGTCTGGTTTTCTGCATATACAGTATATATATATCTATCTATATCTATGTTTGTTTTCGTTCGTTTATTCATGCATTCATTCATTAATCCATTCGTGCATATAATCTACTTATTTACTAACATTAAAAATAACACGTTTTTACAAGTTTTACATATTCTATACGCCTACTATAGTATTTATATATACATGCATTTTTTAATCTTTCCAGACAATTTATATTACTAGTACTCTAGATTCGCAATGCGGAGTCACGTAAACCTTCTACGGCGACCTCGGCGCTAGGGGCGGATTTAAGGGGGGATCATCCGGCTTGCGCCCCCCCTAGAATTGAACAATTTTGCTCAATAAACATAAATTTTGTATTATGGTGAAATTATGAGCCTCCTCTAAAATGCACTTTGAGCCCTTGATCGCACTTGGTTGGTTTTTTTCAGTTTCGCGAAGTATGGTAAGCATTGCAGCTTACACGTGATAATATTTGAAGAAAAAACTTTAATTGCTGACATCAATAAAAATAATGATGGATGAATAACGCCCAATGACTAATTACGGCAAGACATACATCACACGCGTACGTGGATGTCTGTACAGTACAGTACATCGAACTCGTACTTTAAACTATTTAGCGCATGCACATGATCTGGGTCCATTCCACAGAACCATCGTAGCGCTACGAGGTCGTAACTTCTGCATGAAACTTCTAAGGAGTTACGACTCGTAGTGAAGTGGAACGGGCCGCTGCTTAAAAAATGCGAAATCTGGCCCGGACATTACGAAAGCTTTATTTTAGTAACATTTCTTGCTTAAAGGCATATTATATCACAGCTATTTATGGCTGTTTGTCAGTTCTTAGCTACAACCGCAAAGTACATTACCTTGACATAGACTTAGCCAGGGGCGGATTCAAGCGGGGGCTCACCCGGCTTGCGCCCCCCCCCTCCCCCCCCCAGAATGGGAAAATATTGTTCAATAAACATGTATTATGTATTATGGTGAAATTATGAGCACCCTCTAAAATACACTTTGAGCCCCTCCCTAACCTTAAATTCTGTATCCGCCCCTGACTTAGCTACAACCGCAAAGTACATTACCTTGACATAGACCAACATAAAATCGTGTTTGTAATTTCAAATACCTTCCACCGCTGTATGATAGACACAATTCCACTGCAACACCATGACACTTTGAATCGAGTGTATTAACCAGCGCTCGTCAACCTGAATGTGGTCGTATTTCTTTGTGCTTAATTATATTCATGCAAAGTGATATAACTCAAAGTGGTAAGACTGCATTTTCTAAGAATTCAAAGTGAAACAACTTGCTTTTCTTAGAATTCCTTCATAGATCAGTTGATGCATCAAATATTATAATTAGAGGAACGTTCCCTTTATTCATACAACATATTATTTATTTTTATAACTATCGGGTGTTGGGGACATCAGTAAATAACAACTTTGGGTGAACAAATCAAATGTAAGTAGTCTCAGATCGAAATTAAATAGGTCAACCATCAGTGATATATAGTAAACGTTTAAATCAAAGTTTTGTTCACAAATCCTTCATTACATATAGAATTTGAGCTTGAGGATGAAATCGTAAAAAAAAAGTTCCGTAATCTCGCGGCCTTATTGACTTACCGAGCCGTTGCATTTAGGAATGTTAAAACATACCGTGCATATAATAGCAATACTATTGGTTTAAACAGAACATACAATGACAGTATATCATTTGTATGTCAGTACAGTGTCAATGTAATGCATTGAATCACATATATAATAACATATACCCTATGATATATATTATATATATGTTATAATACTTATTGAAAGTCCTGAGATTTAAAGATGCCTAATCAAACTAGCATGGTATTAAGTGATTTTGAAATACATGTATACATTATATTTAATACTATTCTATTGAAATTACAAATATGTATCAACATGCAAAACGATAATCTTCTTGTTTTGTTTCAGAGAACAGCAATTAGCTCGATTTGACAGGTTATAATAATAATAATAATAATAATAATAATAATAATAATAATAATAATAATAATAATAATAATATAAATAATAATAATAATAATAATAATAATAATAATAATAATAATAATAATAATAAAATATAAAATAATGATAATAATAATAATATAAATAATAATAATAATAATAAAAACAATATTTTTAATAAGAATGATAATAAGAAGAAGAACAATAATAATAATAATAAGTAGATTTATATAGTGCATTCCTTAAATTACACAAATCATTTTGCATTCCTACAGCACTATTCCTGATGACTCATTGAAAGCCACAAACAGTGACACATGTTCTACAATCACCAATCATCGCTAACATCCCTGAGCACAGGGCAAACTATTTCTTTCTGTAAAGACAAAATTTCGGAAACCAAAAATCACATGATCATTTTGAAGATGCTGCTGCACGTACCAGCAGGGGTCATGGGGATCTTGTTGCCATACTGGTCCCGTTTGGTCCTCTCAGCCGTCAGTGAGGACGTCCCGGACACGCCGTCCGTCTGCTTGAGCTGTGGCAGTGTGTTGTTGTTCTGCTCTGGTAGTGGTTCAGGGTGGTGCTTGTGGCTGTGGCCATGCCGCTCGGTGTTCAGGTGGGGCAGGGTGGTGGTGGGTGCCACTGACTGCACGGGCTTCGGCTGTGTCGTCACGGAAACAGAGGACAGGGCTTACTTACAGAAGATGATTTATATATATTTAAATCATGGCTACCCCTTCCCAGCCGTGCGTTATTTTCCCCAAATTGACACATTGAAGCAATTTTGGGCATATAGAGCATGGCTGAGGGCAATTAAAGCATGGTTAGGGGCATATAAAGCACGGTTGAGGTGGAAGAATTTGGAACTACTTTCAAGTACCGGTAAGATATTTTCTAAATATATTTGCCTCTGGTTACCTCGTCGTCAACAGGCTCAGGCTCAGTCGCACCTCGACTATTATCTGAGCCTGTCGACGACGAGAAACCGTCTCCTTGGTCATTAACTATATATATATATAACCATGTGTGCGATACATAGAGAATCTCCACTGAGTGTATTATATTAATATCAATGTTATTCTACAAGTTGATAAAAGTAAGCCAAATCAGAGGCTTTGCCAAGGAGTTTTTATCAACGAGTAGGATCATGCTGATATCAAGATACGAGGTAGAAATTCTATTTATCATACTAGTACATCATTCTTAAGCTATTTAAGAAGCAGGGCCTGTGTTCTTGAAAGTCCTAAGAAGTTCATAAGTACTAATAATTTACCGAAATGGTTTTCTGCTTATGTTAATTTTTGAAGAGATCTTTTCTTTCTAACTAAGAAGTTCTTAGCTAAGAGGTTTTGAGAACACAGGCCCTGGTGTAAACATACTGAAACACACCAATTCATTCATCAACATCACAATATGAATAGGGTCATAAAGATATGAATTTAAGTTAATTTACTAACATTTATAGTTGTATCACAATATCAATTGAAGTTGTGTCACAACGGTACAACGGTATAGGTGCTTCTCGGAGATCAAAATTATGCTTCCAAATTTTGCATTGGTTTCCTAAATTCTCATTGGACATTTTTTTTAGATGGCTTACCTCCAAACTATAGTGGGAATTTTTTACGCGATTTGTGCTGGAGGTCTGCTTCTGTGTGGGGAGTGATGTGGAGTGTGAGATCTGGTTGCCATAGCGATGTTCTCCGCTCACTCGGTGGGGACGATGGAGACTGCCATGCTGAGGACTCTGGAAGTAACGACAGACGTGGAATATACTTGACTGACAGACGTGGAATATACTTGACTGACAGACGTGGAATATACTTGACTGACAGACGTGGAATATACTGACAGACGTGGAATATACTTGACTGACAGACATGGAATATACTTGACTGACAGACGTGGAATATATTTGACTGACAGACGTGGAATATACTTGACTGACAGATGTGGAATATACTTGACTGACAGACATGGAATATATACTTGACTGATAGACGTGGAATATACTTGACTGACGGACGTGGAATATATACTTGACTGACAGACGTGGAATATACTTGACTGACGGATGTGGAATATACTTGACTGACGGACGTGGAATATATACTTGACTGACAGACGTGGAATATACTTGACTGACGGACGTGGAATATACTTGACTGACAGACGTGGAATATACTTGACTGACAGATGTGAAATATAGCCGCACACACAACTGAAGAACATTTTATCACTTAGAATATGGCAGCTTGGCTTGCATACTCCCAATGCTTGGTGTTAAGAGTGCATACTGATCCACTAACAGGGTAATCCGTAAATGTATGGTAGTGCTTTATAGTATGGAGTTTGTGCATGGAAAATGTACGCGTTATTATTACGGTAGCAATTCTGGAAATTTATCCGGAAATTCTGTCATTTTTTCTAAATATTGTACCCAATTGTGTCAATATAATTTTGGACATGTTTATTTTAGCTTTACATTATTTTAATAGTGAAGAATTTTTCAAATATATAAGCTTATGGTACTCTTCAAGAACTCGCAGACACACTGCAAGAATGGCACCAGATTCCTCAAGCTAAGCTTCAACATTTGGTAGAAAGCTTCCACATTAAATATCTTATGGCTCTTAATTTATTTTGTTGAGTGTATATTTTCATGGCTCTCATGGTTTAAGCAGAACTGTTGATCTGCTTGCAAAGTAGCTGTGACCAACAGACGTTCAAGTGATGGTAGTAAAGTTGAACTGTCGTAGAGAGATTACTTTGTCAGAAGTGTGCTCCTCCACCACGGCTTCCCTGCCACACTTACGCCCACAATGAAAAGCCAGGACATAAATTAAAGGTGGCAACAATCCAAAACCTAACTCTAATAAAGAAAGCAAAGTAGTAAAGTATCCTACATTAGATCTTCATAATATAATACAAAATGTTATGGGTGAAATGAGACAATATAATAATCAAGTTAACACGTAAAGGTTTGGTCATCATTCTGCACTGTGTGACTATCAGTCAGGACAGTGAACCTATGACTAACATTGCACTATAAGCATGAACTACTGAACACAATAACCATCAGTGTCAAGCAATAAAATAGACATATCTATATACTTATGTCCACAATCTTTACAACCCTTTGCAATTAAACATGCAAACCCCCTGTAAAACAGCATTCACCATTGCAATAAACAGTAACGCAATTTCTCATGTGGAAATGAATTATCCTGCAATTTCTCATGTGGAAATGAATTATCCTGCAATTTCTCATGTGGAAATGAATATAACATTAAACATTAAAAAAATGTTTATACCATTGTTAATTTTTTAGGAATGCAACTTCTGCCTTGCTGGGGGGGAGTGTCGCAGACAAGGTACCGTTTCTCCGGGGTGGAGGCACAAGGTGTCACAAGTTTCAATGTCCTTTTCTCTGTGGTTGAAACATTAGGAGTCACAAGTTTCAATAACCTTTTTTCTGTGGCTGAAGCATTAGGAGTCACAAGTTTCAATGATCTTTTCTCTGCATTAGGAGTCACAAGTTTCAATGCCTTTTTCTGTATAGTTGCGGCAATAGGTGTCACAAGTTTCTTTGCACGTTTCTCTGGGGTGAAGGTTTTAGGAGTCACTGTTTTCTGTGACATCCTTTGATCGATACTTAAGTTTGTTTCTCCCAGTTTCTCAAAGCTTTCGTTGGTCTGACTGGCATAAACCTTTGTCTTTGCATCACTACTTTTTCCACGTGGACTTTTAACCAGCCAAGTAATTCTGCTCTGACCGACGGCTGATTTAGCGCTAGATAGCCGTGTTGCTACGCTAGCTTGCTTGAGTTTCGGCAATTCCCTGGACTTGATGCTTACATGGGAATGACCAGTACCTCTGTAGAGAAAAGCTTGTTTGATCTGGATGTCATTCATGGACATTCTTGAAGAATCACGTCTACGAAAATTGGAATCATTCAGTCCAAAGTTCATGTTAGCCTGTCTTTCATTATTGGAGTAGCGGCCGTTTCCACTTAGAAATATCTCGGTTCCAATATTTGTTCTTCTCCGGATGTATTGTAGGCCTTCATGGAAATCTTCATGTGATTCCTGGCGTGAATCCTGGCGTGAATCCTGGCATAGATCCTGGCGTGAATCCTGGTCCAGGTATCCAGTGTGGTCATGGTGGAGAGCCCAGGGGGTGTCCAGAGGTCGGAGACTACTGCTGTCTGACTGCCTCTCACTCTGTCTGGAGAAATAGCCGCTGTCTCTGTTCATGTCTCTGTTCATGTCTCTGTTGATGATGTCTCTGTTGATGATGTCTCTGTTCATGTCTCTGTTCATGTCTCTGTTCATGTCTCTGTTCATATCTCTGTTGATGTCTCTGTTCATGTCTCTGTTCATGTCTCTGTTGATGATGTCTCTGTTCATGTCTCTGTTGATGTCTCTGTACTCACGCCTCCTGGAGGGGCAGGGAATCTGCAGAGGTCTGGAGAGGCTGGTGCTGGGCAGTCGACCACATCCAGCAAGGCACTTTTGCCCTGGTGGTGGTGCTGCTGCTGCTGCTGGTGGTGGTGGTGCTGCTTGTGGTGGTCGTGGTATCGGCAGCACTCTTACTGGCATCTCTGGCATCATGGATGGAATGTTCTGCAGACCCGTGCTGTGTGGAAGCGACGGAATACATGACACTGCGAACCACATCATGAAAACGTAAATCTTGCCTAATTATTATTCGTCTGAAATATAACTATAATCCCGATTTGTCTGCATCTTGTCCAGCATTGTGTCCACAGCCATAGCACAGCATTCTAATACTCTTCTCCTAATGAAGCAAACCGACAGAACGCAAATACTTCACCGAATGGCGTGTCTCCCGAATGGCGGGTCTCCCGAAAGCAAGGTCCACAGAATGTACACTTCCTGCCAACATCGTGGAAATCAATTGTTACAATGTGGAACATGTCACAAGGACAGAAATATCAAGGACACCCATGAGGCGATCCTGTGGTCATCTATCCAAGCTGTCCCACATCCTCATCCTCCATCAAGCACAAACGACCAATGTTCCAGAGCACTGAAAAGACAGTCGTCAAACTCCAGAAGAAACAGGAAGATCTCAGCACAGGTCTTTCTTGACCACAGGGCAAATGATAAACGTGTCTTTTCCCCCTTTAATTACGCTAGTTTTAAAGTATATTGATAGTCTTCCTGACCAGCATCGTGGCCAAAGCATCTAGTTAGTATGAAGCACATGCCTACCACACATTCAGCTGACACAGAGATAGTCAAGTGTGATAAAGCATAGAATATGTGTCAACTTACGTAATCTGATAAAACTAGTATAACTTATTAATAGTGAATGTAATAATAGACAAAGGATGAATGGTGTCACTATGATTTCTACAAAGTATTTTATTATGCAAATTGCATTAAAAGTACACAATTATTAGATACATTCAATATTTATTCCACAATTTTCACATTTAATATTTCACCTGCTATTAATTTACAAATTTGTAAATATATGTTTATTTTTTTCCCCCTTTTTTCTCTCTACAATTTATATATTATTTATTTCTCTATTTATCCTATGATTCATACATATCTTATGCTTTTTCTACTTATACCACAATATGTGTACTTAATGTTTCATCTATTTTTACTCAATAATATAAAATTACAATTGACGGTTAGACATGATTTAGTAGCACTACTACATTCACCAACTAAACCAAATATCCTCTGAGTTATAAATACTATCTGTGAAAACATACACTGCCTTTACTCAATTTAGACAAAGTGCCCTGGATAAAGGTAATATCTAGTTGGATGTCAAACATGAATACTGTTTTTATGCATGCTGTGCTGTAAATCCTGTGTTTATGAATGTAACAATACAAGTATGCCCCCTGCAGTGCTGTCCAATCTAGACCAACACAGTGGTCATGGTGTCGATAGCGTGTCACTTTAAATCTACTCGAGTCCCCATACTTGATCCATTTTAGTCTATCACAAGCAGAAATTAATCTATTGATAAAAAGACAAAATTCTATATCTCTTTAATAAATATATAAATTGTGTGTGTTTTTAAATTTAAGATTTAAAACCCTATATCACTTTAAAATTTAATATAGAAATTCTGTAGGTTATTAAATTGAAGATAAAAAATAAAAAAGATAAATAACAGTGTTAGTTTGCCCTTGGTTATCTGAACGTGACAAGGTATATTAGATAGGTCATGCATACCACTATATTATCATCTCAGTCATATCTTTCAAGTGACCCAATGCACAGATTGATCACAGGTAATTTATAATCCTTGTATAAGACGGGGAAAAAATGCGTACTTGACTAGCTACATATTGACATCATTGACTGGGTGCTAAGCTACAAACGTGAACATATCTCCAGCATACAGAACCACATGCTGTATCCTGGGTGGTCCATCTCCAAGGTCCACACAACTTGATCAACAAGACTTAATCCAATAGGGACATAGGACATATCCTTGCAGAACACACTCTTCCACATCCGTGATAGAATCATGAAAAGAATCACATGATGATGTCCAGTCAGATCTCATTGCAGTCTCCATGTAATCCAGCCAGACAATGGACGTGCCCATGTATTAAACTTGAAAAATATTAAATTTCATTTGAACTAGTCAGTGACTAGAATCAGTCAATCGATCAATCAATCAATAGATCAATGGGTAAGGTCTCCACCCCAGAGAAAGAGTTAGTGATGCAAAAGTCGAAAGTGTAACACAGATGTTACAAGCAATGTTTAGTATACTCAAGCAAGTCGAAAATGAGCCAGGTTTCTCAAAATGTGTGGTACATATACCAGTACCTGCGCACCTTTGCGTAGTAAACATCCTACCCTTCCCTTTCCATCATCGTAAAGAGGTAATCAAGTTCAAATCAGTCCAACCTGTTTTGACATACCATTAATCTGACCCATCCTACCTCAAAGAAATAAATATGTTCAAAGAAAAAAAACATATATTGCATGAAATCTGACCATAAAACTTTAAAAATTAATATGTTTTACATCATTATTTGAAGGTGGAATGGGAAAAGTCTGTGGATAATTCCACAAACATACATCCTGGTGTTTTCGCTCATCCGCGACTGATTGGTAAAGCCAGGCTATTCCGGCAGCACATGAGAGTTGCAGCGGTGCGGTTCCCTGAACTTCCCTGCCCCCGTACACCACTCAGCCTACAAACCAGTCCCGAGACTCAGTCGTGCGCTTAACAACATTTACACCTGTGTACAGATCACACGGATAGATTTCTGAGCAAATATCTCACAAACACTCCGCCACTCGTATACCAGCATACCAGCGTGGACTCTAGCTTTAACTATATGTCTGCCGGCTCCTAAATAAACAGCCGTAACAAGTCGTTGTATGTCGTCATAAAGTACAGTGCATTGGTACCTGTGCCTGACATCTCAACACAAACTTAAGTCACCAAAATAACTTCAGTCTTAGTTTTTAATTCAACTTTGAGAACACTCACCATTTTGCATTTCTTGAAAAAAGTTGTTCTAATAGTTACCAAAAGACTTTATCTCAGAAAAAAATACTCAATATAAAAACTGAGTTTTAAATCTATGATTCTAATTTTTATTTTCAAGACATCAGGGCTTGGCACTGAGATTATGAAACTTTTCTGAGTACAATTTCCTGCTCAACTCAGTTTTATTCACAAATCATCATGTAAAATTTGAGCTTGAGAATGAAAATGTACTCAAAATGTTTTGTAATCTCAATGCCTGCATGGTCCTCCAACAAAACCTCTCTTGTTTTTATAGGACATATTTTTATAACATAACATTATTGATGTCTGGCTCACATACACAGCATACAAACAAATCTCTTCGGGGTTTTTCTTACGTGAAACAACATAAAAATATTTGCTTAAGTCAACGTCAGTTCAGTGTCAAGGCCTTAAGGTAGATAGAATTATTTCCAACTTTATTGTGTTGACTGTTCCACATCATTAAGACTTCATGTATGTTTGTTGTACATTTATATCATGGCAAGTATGTGTACATAAAATAAATATGCGTACATAAAACAGCACGTTTCGGCATTCTGAAAATGTCTAAACAGGGATAGAAAAAAAAAGAAAATAATAATATCATCTGTTACTTACGAGCTATCTAATTTTTCCCCTGACATGGAATGGTGGAAATATACTCATCAAAATTAATTAAGGACCAGGAGACTTTCCAAATGTCTGCAGGCTCCAGGCACTCTTAAAGAACTTGCAGACACATTGGAAAAAGAATGACACCCAATTCTTCAAACCAAATTCTGAAATGTTATCGAAACATTCCATACAAAATATTTGTTGGACCTTAATATATATTGTTGAGTATATTTTGAAAGATACAATTAAGTATACAGTAAAAGTGATTATAAATATGCCAAGAGAATGCACGGTGTACTTTGAATTACTAGTATTAGCTCTAATTTGGTAAAAGAATTATGATCTAAAGCTGTGGTTGGTTGTCTTTAATTTAACCCTCTCCCTGCTGGATTAGGCCAAAGCACTGCTCATAGGGCATCTCTGGTTGCCTTCAGCAGGGAGAGGGTTAAAACATCCATATCAATTCAAACAGATCACTCAATAAACCATGAAAATTAATATTACGTAATTGTTGGACCAGGCCATACTTCCATGACCAAATCTCACAGAACAAAACAATATTCAGCTGGTGTTATTCACTTTTAACCCTCTTCCTGCTGGATTAGGTACAAGTACAGCTCTTAAGGGCATTTTTGGTTGCCTTCAGCAGGGAAAGGGTTAAAAGGCTTCATAATTGAAAGATTTTATTTATTTTATATTATTTATTCAATTTTCCTAGATTTTATTTAGGAGATAGACATATGTGACCCAGCACAGCAAATTCAGTCACTTGCCCCCAAAATTAATAATTGAGTTATTGTTATAATCAATTTCTTCATTCATTCCCCATTACAATTATGCAAAAAATATC
>JAVCKZ010075786.1:0-13226 GCA_034780755.1 Lepetodrilus elevatus
GCACTTTGAGCCCCCCCTCCCCCTAACCTGAAAGTCTGGATCCGCCCCTGCATTCATCTATAAGTATAATAACAAGCCTATTATTGTCTATGTTTATACAATCGCTCATCACGTTCAGTCATCTGCAGGTATTTTAAAACAACTTCAGTGAACCATGCATGAACATTTTTGGCGATCGTCATACTCCGGTAATATAAGGACTAAAACAGTAATATAACGACTTAAAACATGTCCTGTTTTCATGTGTTTGGAGATTCTTGCAAAGAGGCAATAAAACAGTCTTCTTGGCAAATAGAATTACATATTAATGTATCAAACATATTCAGGTAAGTAATAAGTATAGTTGTGTTATAAACAGAACACAACAATAATAATACATGTAATTCTTCTTGGAAAGCCTCATGCTCTAGATGCTCTACCTACCAAGTTCAGAGCTCTAGATAAGCTTTTAGTGAATTGGGTATACCAAGTTCAGAGCTCTAGACAAGCTTTTAGTGAATTGGGTACATGTAGAACAGTTACCAACTGCACTCACTCTCAATGCATTAAGTATGACCTAGCAATTTTAGGTGGCTATTGAAATAAATAGTACCCATACAATAACTTTAATTGGTTATTGCTTCCTTCGTATACATTGCAATTTACTAACTTTCTTATTGAAAGCCAATTATAGTCCTTCTCCCCACCTAGCATGCATGGCAAAAACTGTAATTTCGGCGGGAAATAACCCCATGTCAAATACATCCGCGGATAGACATGAATCTGCAGTAAATGTGCCAGTCCTGACATTGGTAAGTCAAGCCGTATATAGAGATGTCCTTTCTCCACACCAGTGCTGCAGACATTAGATATGTCCTTTCTCCACACCAGTGCTGCATACATTAGAGATGTCCTTTCTCCACACCAGTGCTGCAGACATTAGAGATGTCATTTCTCCACACTAGTGCTGCAGACATTAGATGTCCTTTCTCCACACCAGTGCTGCATACATTAGAGATGTCCTTTCTCCACACCAGTGCTGCATACATTAGATATGTCCTTTCTACACACCAGTGCTGCATACATTAGAGATGTCCTTTCTCCACACCAGTGCTGCATACATTAGAGATGTCCTTTCTCCACACCAGTGCTGCATACATTAGAGATGTCCTTTCTCAACACCAATACTGCATAAATTCGTAAACCAGTGCATATAGAGATGTCTTATCATTGCCTCCTATAGCACCAGGAGCACCTGGAGGACAGTCTGGTCTGCACTAGCTTCTCCTTCAACATTTCGTTCTCTTTCCTAAGTCTTTCGTTTTCAACCAATAAATGATCTGGATCGGTCATTGTCCCTTTAAAACAGGAAATACATTAACATGAAATAGCTCATTCTCGAAATTCAGTTATCGAAGGTTTCTTTGTATCAGAAGAAGCAAACTTTCTTTCCCCAAAACGGACTTTTGTGGATTTTGGAAATGTAGAGGATGAAATTCTGCTTCTTCTGATACCAAGAAACCTTCCACACAACTTATGTCTATGTTACATCCAATTTTGGGTTAATGACTAGACTATTGTTTAGACAAATCAGGCGTACATATTCAGGTACAATACATGTATGTTTGACCATGAAGTATGTCAACAAACGGTGATTTACGCTCACCTGAATTGGTTGTATTATTCATGTTAACGTCATCCTGTGAAACATCAACAGCTGGAGTCGGTGTGAGGGTCTCAGGGGCAGATTCTGTCATAGCTTGCAAAGACAGAGTCTCAGGGGCAGATTCTGTCATAGCTTGCAAAGACAGAGCAGCGCGTGCACCTATACTCTTGTTTTTTGAAAACTTTTTCTTTTTTACCCTCTTTTTGGAAAACGCTTTCATTTTTACTATCAGTTTTTTACTGTCCTTGCTCTGGCGTGTTTTAGAGCATCCAGCCATTTCTGTATCCACTTTCTCTTTTACAGAATCGATGGTCCAACTAGGCTTCCTTGGTTCTGGTTTCTGCAGTTTGTTATAAAATTTGCAGATATAACCTTCATGAAATTCCAGGGATTGTGCCAACTTTTTGTTTTCCATATCAATTTGTAGATTAGCAGCCTCATCAAATGCCTGAATAAGCAAATATGAAAACTCATTACATCGAATACATGACACGTTTGAAATCAGTACATATAGGCCTATATAAAATACCTCGCATATAACCTACTCATTGGGTCCGGCTATTTTTGCCCGTTATATGCGAAGTTATACGCATATGTGCCGTACGGGACCGGGACTTCAGATGCAGTACGTTATAGGCGAGTGTCCGGTTTATCCGAGGCCGTTATATGAGAGGTCTACTGTATATATTATAGTAGTTCGTATTATTAAATTGTTTCTATGTGATTTCAAGTTGAATAGTATGCGATTGTGAGGAAACTCTAATTTCGTTTGATAATAAAGATTATCCATCTATCATTTATCATCTAAACTAGTAAAATATATACACTGCGACTCACATATTTTATCACACTTTATAGAATAATACTTGTGCATTTGATCATAGGTGATGCATTTTTCAGATGAGACAAATTGTATTAAATGGTTCAAAGATTATTGTCAAGACCATGCTATTTATTAAACAATAATAGATAACAAAACATATACAAAGCTAAAATGTTAAAGGCTACTAGATAAATCACGCGTTCTGAACTTCTGTCCAATAGATAGATAGGCTAGATGTGTGATTCTATGAGCGCTTCGCTGAATAAAACGTGTGTTTTACCATTCCCAGATTACGTCTATGATGAAACGAGTCATGGTGGTTCTCCGGCGATGGTTCTGAAGGAAATTTGCTTGGTGCGTAATCTTTATCTCTAGGATCGTCAAAGTGCCACCCAGAGTGAAAGTGTGCACTGCACACATACGAGTGCTTTTCAGGAGACCAGTCTTTTCGATTGATAGCCCTTTTCCATGCTGCTCGTTTTCTACTATTCACGGGAAACCTAAAAAAATGAATCCCCTGCTCTTCAAGTAAACCTGTTTTGCGGTTCCTACACTTGTAGACACAGCAGTTTTTCACCATTTTAAACAAGTATGAAGTAAAAGCGTTGCCACCCGGAAATGGTCACGATCCATACCGGAAGTGATTTAAACCGGAAGTGTTTCCGACCAAATTAAAAACATGGCGGACGAAGAACAAAATACTGAGAATACCCCTTCAAAAAGTGAACATATTCAATGCCCTAAGGCTGATCAAACAATCAAATTGTCAAAGGTGAATTTGTGTTAATATGTAGATGTAAAATCCTGTAGCTTTGGTTCTTTAGCTTACGACCAGACCCAGGAACAAGCCGCTGAAATACAGCTGTTATCTCGACACAGCTGATTTTCTGATTAGATTTGTTTTTGTTTTGTACAGAATATATTTCATTGACAAACTGTGTCACCGATGTTGGAAATTATCGATATATTGTTTACATTTGTTTGGGTCAATTGAAATTTTCAAGGAAGAAATGAATGGCTTTGAATAGATTACTCGAGCGGCGAGCCACACCCCCTTTATTGTTTATGTTTGTTTGTCAACATCAATCGATGTATTTTCAGAGTTTCCTCTCAGTTCTGTTGTGCATCATCGAGGTATGATAACAATCATTACCAATATTATTATTGGCCTTATTATACTTGACTTCACATTGAAACAATACTTCATTAGCTCAGAAATTGCTAAACACACCATGTAAGTCTTCACTGTCAAGCATGGAGCTTTTATTTCAAACAATTGAACTTTCTCACCTTCTTGCAACTGTTAAAGCTTTGGTGTGGAGTAAGACAAAGACATTATTTCACTTTAACTTAAGTGAACGTCACTCTTAATGAATCCGTTGACAAATTTAAGTCCAGCTATTAGAACAGGGTTGGAATTTAACTTTTAAACATACTCACCCGAATAATGATATAAATAACAAAAGATGAAATTTCTACTCGCCCATAGGATACCTTTAACATTACAAGAAATGGATCGGGCCGCAGGGCGAGTGGGAACTTCTAACCCTGTTAGAACAAACTCACTAGCTTGTTCTGAACACATCATAATGCACATGTTCCAGAATCTGCCCCTGAGACCCGCTACTAAAGTGTTTACAGTTGTATCATTCGAGCTACACTTGACAGGTGTTACAGACATGATAGAAGGCTATGGTCTGTGTGTGTACATTAAAGCATATACCACTGACATGGCCATACTTACTGCCTACCATATGTATGTTTACGGTGTTTCCATGTTTCACTGTATTTGCAGCCCAATCTACTACAATGGCTGGAAATCACAGTGTCGGAACCAGAGAAGAGAACCAATGCCTCAATGAAGATGCAAGACACGTACATCGTCTACCTGATCGAAACCAGGTACAAACCATCATCTTATAACATTTTCAATATTTTCCGGATGCAACTTTGCATGCCAAACTAGCCACAGAAACTACAGAAAAGGGTTTAACCCTCTCGCTGCTGAAATAAACACAGCCACTGTTCTTTTGGGCATCTCCGGTTGTTTCCATCATGTCCATCGTTGAGATGGTTAATAACGCAATCATCTTTGGATGCTATTGTTTATTTTATTATGTTAATGTATTACCTCCTTTTTTCCTTTTCTAGAGTTGTGGACGAGAACATGAAAGGGTTTGGAGAAGGAGCCACATCTCTATGGCGGAGATACAGCGAGTTTGAACTCCTTCGAAACTATCTGGACATCATGTACCCTTCTATCATTGTCCCGCCTTTGCCCGAGAAGAAAGTACGACTACGAGCTTAATCTTTAGTTTAATAGTCGTTGCATATGGTTGAAATAGTCCCACTGCGTCAAAATACAACTCGCTCCGTGAAAGTTGAACATATCTTGTTTCTCCATGAAATTTTGATCCTTTAATACTAGATATTTTATTTATTTATTTATTTGAATTGGGATTTGGAGCCGCTGTAAACATTCTTTCACTTATATCATGGCTTGTCAGTTTACGATGCTAATAGGAAACTTGCAACATTCGTATCGCAGTAAATCTGCAAGCACCGACTCCTACTGAAAGACCAAGGATTTTTACTAGATAACTCTACCTGCTTTAGTAAACAGTAAATGTATTTGAATTAATCATGTTGTATACCTGTGTGTCTGAGAAGAAAAATCATATATTATTATATTATAAAAAAATAAAATAAAATGTTAATTGGATGCTCGTTAATTGTAGTATACCAGAAATGAAGCAGTTGTGTGAGAGAGGTCTTGAAGTATGCTAGGACGTGACCTATTCTGATGTTGTGTGAGAGAGGTCTTGAAGTATGCTAGGACGTGACCTATTCTGATTGCATCACTTTGTTTCACTCAGGCCTCCTACACCTGGCAGAACTCGGCAACAGACAAGCTGGATCCAGATTTCATTGAACGGAGAAGACAAGCTCTTGAGGTATACATGCCTAAGCATATATTTTGAGAACATTTTGATATATTCCAGTAGCCCATATAAGGCGCGTAATTTACTCAGTAAAAACTGAGAAATATGCATAGATATTAAATCTGGGAGTAATGAAAATGGTCGCATGTATCACTTATTTATTTATTTTAAATTTTAAATAAAAAAATATAGATTTAATAGGAGATGACAATTTTAGAATATGGGCTTACCTGTATGTTAATCTATGAATATCTTGATAGTGTTTCTTAACTCCTTTTTCTTTCTTCTCGACTGTCCTGTTTACTATCGGACATGCGGTTTTGGCCACATCCGACCAGAATCAAATGTCCGATAGTAAATTAGGCCATTACCGAGACGTTTAGCTATTTGAACTATGTTAAAAGCAACCTACAACTGCTATTAATCTTCACATAACACTCCCTAAATTTCTGGGAGTATCAGTATCGTAATATTTGAAAATACTCCCTAAATCAAAATCAGGGAGTACCGTACTCCCAGGTGGCAAATTATATCTACTCTATTCTATTATTTATTCCTGCAGCGACATTGAGCAGCAATTCACTCACTTGATTCCCACAGCAACGTTAAACTCAATAATCACTCACTCACTTGAACTGTAATACCATTTCAAATAATCCTGTATTATTCTTCAGGTTTTCCTCCTGAGAGTAGCAGCTCACCCACTCCTGTGTCAGGACAAGACATTCATGGGATTCATGCAGAAGGTAACCATCTCATGCTAATTGTTCTAAAATATTTCAAATCAGCACGAAGAAATACTACTACTACACAGTGTTAGTTATTTCGGCTTATTTGTGTATGTTAACATCATGGGCCTGCTCCTTTCTAGTTGTACTGTCTGTACTTTCTGTCCGACGCATACACAGTTATATTGTGCGGTGTTGATCCTTGGTAACTGAATGCATCGGACAGAAAGTACAGACAGAACAGCTAGAAAGGAGCAGGCCCCATGAATCAAATTCAGTTGATCAATATTGATAGAAAACTTTAAAGCATCATCATTTTAAAAAGTAACGAATTATCATATAAGCATTCCCAGATGATTTCAGTGGCACTTGTTTTTGTCTAGGATATCTCTTGGCCGTACTACTTCCCATAAATTGAAAACTGTTGATAAATTTGTTTTTAATTGTATAGGAAAATGGTTGGAAGGATTCTGTATATGCCACAGACTTTCAAAGCAAGGTGAGTATTCTGTAATATTGTTGCGGTGAATGACCCTCCCTTAGATAGTTCACATACTCAAATTTTATTTATGAAATCTGGGTCATGTGGCCTGCAATTCTGAAATAAATCTTCTTTTGTCTTGTCTTATCACCAGACCACAGCTTGTCATTTCATGACTTTTGATATTTTATTCCACTTCACGAAAATAACTTATTTTGCAATGGCAGAAGAAATCGTAGCAACATTATGTAGTTCCAAAGCTTTGTTATCTAGTAAATCATGCCTAGTATTTGACATCTTTGTAAGACTATTTCTTTTAATCATAATATGTTCTAGAAATAAATAAGTAAACATAGTAAACTGGGAATTCCTTTGATTGCTCTCACTTCCTTTGTACTGAACCCTATGTCTATTATTAACATAGTCGCAGTAATTTCAGTTATAATTATCAATGTAATTTTATCAAATTATTGTGTTTAAAGGCTGTCGTCATCGTGTACATATTTCTAATTTTGTCTTGTTCAGGCCGACTCCAGGCTGAAAGCTTTAAGTGCTTCGTTTCGACTGAAGAAACCAGACCGACGTTTTGAAGAACTCAAGAATTACAGCAACGAGTTGCAAAACAATATTTCAAATATCCTTAGAATCAGAGCTGTAAGTTGTCCCGTTTTTGTTGTCTTTGTATTTATGTTCCAGTTTATATTATCAGTGATTATAATTTGATATTTGATTGCACAGTACACATTTTAATACTAATCTCTTGTGATTTCATATTTTAACAATTAATAAAAAAAATATTAAAAAAATTAAACAAAATCATTTATATTTTAATTGGGATTAAGAAATATTATTTAAATTGGCGAACACAACATGCCGTTATTACCCGGGGATATACAACTGCATATTTCATGCTTGTATATCAGTCTACAATGTGGATTTCAGAGAATGTGTGATAAGCTGTATGGCATACACAAGGTCCATGCAAACTACGCGCGTGTGTTCAACGAGTGGAGCGGTATCGAGAAGGAAATCCAGGAGGCTCTTCAGAGCAGCGGACATTACATGGACGTGTGAGTGGATGTCGCATTGCTTATTTCTGGAAAATAATTCTTAACGCCAGATTTCATTATCTTACTATAGGACTATTTCTACTATTCTGGGACCCGTTCCATAGCACTGTCGTACCTTTAATCCTCACCCTGCTGGATTATGCACAGGCGCTGCACTTTAGGGCACGTCTTGTTGCCTTCAGCTGGGAGAGAGATGGGTGAAAGATTCCTGCAGTATTGTTGAGCAACCACTTACTTAACATTGAGTTGTAACTAATTTTTCATAAGCAGTTCCGAGTTCTACAGCTAAAATGATTACTTGGGACAGGACCAGTCTGGAAACATCCATGTTTTATTGTCGCTCTTGTTGCCCAGGTTTGCGACGTCCATCGATGCCACTCTGGAGGAAGAAGAGCAATATGCCGACCAGCTCAAGGAATACCTGGCCTTCGGAGATTCTCTCAGGTCGGTGTGCCGGAAGTATGAATGTGTTCAGTATGACTTGGAGAAGGCCGAGGACAGCCTGTCTTATAAAGCCAGTCAGAAGCAGATGTTGGTAAGTAGGACTCGTAGCAATGGCCAAATACATCATTTCTACACATTCCCAGCTTAGGTTGTATACTCCCCAGTGAGGAAGTGTAATGACTGCATACTGTTCCATTGACTGGGGTAATACCAGTGCTCGCGACAGCTTATTTTCTGTGATGATGTGCATATTTTGTGGGTTTTTTTTTACTTACCAGTCCTCATGTCTGGCAGTGAAATTGCTGGAGTTTTATACACTGGTAATACGGTAGTGTTGTGCTTTGGGAACGTACATTGTGAATGAAGTCTAGTGCAATTTACATACTACAAAATTATTAGTATATTATTATAGCATCAATATCTATCTGCTATTTGTAAAGTATCAATGGATGACTTTGGAAGATGTTTCTAATGACCTGTTCTGTCTATAGTCTCAGGGCAAACAGCCCGGGAACTTCTCTCTCAGCGGCATGAAGACAAAGCTGTTTGGCAGCGACACTCCAGAACAGAGAGACGTCAAGATTAAACAACTTGAAGAGCAAATTGTCCAAGCTGAAATTGAATACCGACAGTCACAAGTAGAAGCAAAGTGAGGAAATTAAAATTTAATTACATGTTTAAATACAAAATTTAGTGTCATATTTGCAAGTATTTACCTTTGTGCATGATGTAATGTTATTAATTTCCAATTTTGCTCAGAGTATCGGTTCACAAAGCTCTCTTATCCACTACATGACCATAACGCTCTTGTAGTGATCAATTCTACATAGCAATCTGGCACTTTCGAAAGTGCTATAGTCTCGGTGGATAAGAAAGCTTCAAGAAACGATACATAAGTTTTGGTAGGCAAGGGGGAGTAATTGTATTTATCTCCCCTTTGACTACACATTTAAATCATGTACATATTTTCTACGTCACTATTTCAATAATACATTGTTATCTAATTTAAGGACTTTGTTTTAGTTTCATGGAATATGTCAATAATTAATGATCATTTGTCGGATTCTTTTGTTGCAGAAAGTTCGTTGAAGCAGCACTGAGAGACATTGAAAGGTTTAAACGTCAGAAAGCCAAAGATCTAAAGGAGATATTCACAAATTATGCCATCATGAAGATTAAAGAAAGTAAAAAGGTATGTATGCATGAATAGGATACGGTATTAACATGAATAAGTTGAACAGGAAGTAGTGGTCACTCTATGCTGCACAGATCCATCTATAATTGACTAAGTATCAGCACTATTTTCAGCAGGGAGAGGGTTAATGGATTTAATGGTCTAACAAGGTGCATAAAATATTTTTTAGCTCAGCATTAACCTTCTCCCTGCTGAATAAAATCAAAGTGTTCTATTTCTGCATATAATCGGGCAACTTAACTCGCCTTCAGCAGGGAGAGGGTTAATATATGCATCAATTGCCAGATTCACTGGATATTTATTGCATTTATTTATTTCTTGCAGGGTATTGCAATATGGACGAGTGCAAAGGACTGCTTTACAAAGATGTGATACATACGTGAAAGTCGTCAACTGTCAATCTGTCAATCAGACTGAACATTCCTGACGTTGCTGACACTCGGTGTATGAAGCTAGTCCGAGAAGTTCTGACGTCATAGTACAGCTGTCTTGACGTCAGAGGGTAGCCTCCATCAAAACCAAGGGGCGCGCGTTTCGCCAAGTTCGCCAATGGTATAGCTGAAAAATGTGGCATGCATTTGTGCACAAGTTGGTATCATTTGATAGAGTGTCCATTAATCTATCTAAAATGCACTTACTTCTAACCTTTTAACAGTAGGATAAAGACGGATTGGACTCCAGAAGACGACATGTTATCAACAAACTGATCAACACTCAGTCGATACCACCTCCTCTTCTGGAGTCCAATCCATCTTTATCCTACGTTAAAAAAATTAGACGTAAGTGCATTTTAGATAGATAAATAGACACTCTATCAAATGGTGCCAAATTACCAACATACACGAATGTGTGCCATATTTTTCAGCTACACTGCTGGCACACTCGGCAAATTGCGCACCCCTGGGTTTTGATGGAGGTTGTCCTCTGACGTCAAGACAGCCTTAAGCTGTACTATGACGGTCAGAGCTTCTCGGACTAGTATGAAGCCTGTCATGTCATACTACTGGATACTGAATATTTCCATCTATACATACATCATTGTATATGTACGACCGTCATCAGTATCAGCACTGAACATCCTTCACCCTGTGCAACGTGACCTGGGTGTCCTTTTACAGAGCTCTCTTATCTGCTAAGAGACTGCCGCTCTCTTTGCAGTGTATTAGCTATCGGCAAAGAGAGCGTTATGGTCTCAGTGGATGAGAGTTTCACAAAAGGATACCCTGTGCCAGATATGGTCTCTTAAACAAAATATGGCATTCCACATATAGAGCCAGGCGGTGTCATGGTTAAGCCTAAAGATTGTAATGAAATCACAGAAAGCTTGGAAATAGTACAAATAGTCGACTCTTTATTTTTATTTTTTTCGAGGATGTGGATTTATTTTTTAATGTTGCCAATGGTGGTCACAATCACCTTTCCTGTACATGCCCATGGTCAGATATAAACCTTTACAGTACAATAATTGTCAGTTGTACAGTATGGTCGTAATGTATTTGACAAATGTCAAGTAAAACCTTGTTGCGAGTCCCAATAGTCATGTATTCCCATGCCAGTCTTCGTCGCGCATGGTGGGTGAAATATTCCTGCTGTGACGTAAAACAATAATTCACTCACTCACCTATTCTAGTTTTACTGTGATTATCACTCACCAATTAAGCAATTAGTGTAAATATCACTGATGATCAAAGAAAAGATATTCTAGATTAATGTTCTAATTCTTGTCAAACTGAGATGTTTTTCTCCATATTTTGTTATTGATATAATATAATTAAAAATGTAGCTCTTGAGTGACGTACATCTTCCCAAATATGTACTTTTTTAGCCATAGAAACTAACTGTAAAACTTACTAGTCCGAATTGTGATACAATAACAAATGTTATTAATGTATGGTCCTTATGATACCTTTAGCATTGGGAGAAATGGCCTGGGCTAGCGGGCTAGCTTTTTGTAAAGTATGATGGTGAGGTGTTGGTGCGTGTAGTAAGACCTAGGGGGCAGTGGGTTGAAAAGTAAGACCCTGTAGTAAGACCGAGGGGGCAGTGGGTTGAAAAGTAAGACCAAAGGCATTAGATATCAAACAAAAACACGCTCACTCAAATATACCGAGAAAAGACAGTGTAGTCATGTATTGTATTGGTGTCAGTGGATTCATACTTTTGGCTACATTTGAATACCATGCACAAATGCAGCAATCAAATTATGAAATATTCATTTCTAATAAACTTAAAGGCATTTCTACATGATTTGTATTGATATTGATCATCATTGTACAATTCAATGGGTGAAAGTTTTCCTGCATGTATTTGCAATGATTTTGTTTTGTTTATTATTATGCTCAACATAAATACTCATGTTAGATTTTATCCAAATGTTCAAATTATGTGGTCTGAGATGCTGTGTGCTATTTAAGAATGTATTCAGATATTTCCTCATACATTTTCAAAAGGTACACAGCTGAAAATAACGATTCATCTGCTCACCATAGTGCTACACCTTCAACATGATTGTAACTACACTACCAATACATGTAACTACACTACCAATACATGTAACTACACTACCAATACATGTAACTACACTACCAATACATGTTTTGCATCATGTTTTCAATTACTAAATATTTGCTATGTATATCTAATCATCAAACATTTGTCATTTAAACTGGGTCAATATTTAACCCTCTCCATGCTGAAGGCAACCAACTATGTCCCAAAGAGTAGTGTCTGTGCCTAATCCACCAGGGAAAGGGTTAGGGCAAATTACAGTGTGTTTTTTTAACTTAACTCTTTAATATGCTATTCTTTCTAAGTATTTGTAATTATTACCATTGAAATCTACCTCCTATTTTTGTGTTGCAGAAAACTATGACATCACTGCCATATGTATACCGGTAATGAATTTCATATGGATATTTTTTGTGTTATTTCTTATCAAAGTGCTAGGGGGGTCTTGAGGCCTACAATATTAAACATAGATGCAAAACACTTGGTTTGCCCCATTAAGGAATCACGCATACAAGAACCCTGAGATTACGAAACTCCTGACGATGATTTCAAGCTCAAATTCCCATTTAAAATTTGAGCTTGAGCATGAAATCGTACATTTAAAGTTTCATAATCTCTGGCTTATTATTTTGTTGTTACTGTTAGTTGCTCATTTCAGACATTCTTTTGTCGATATGCATCACAATTAATAGTAATTGGTCACCAAAGTAATATATCCTGAATAATGTTCACCAAAGTCAACCTGAAAACTGTTTGTGATCTATGTGATCATTGTAAAGTAAATATGTATCTTTGTAAATACTATCATTGGTATTGTATTGACTGTGTCAAAGATGTAGACATGTATTTATTTGTTGAATGTTACTGTATATTGATTTTGCCAGGTCTAACCTGAATTCACATCATGTCATTGTAATAAATCAGTTGTTGTGTTTTACATGGATTGTTCTTGTATTTCTTATCAATGCATTATCTGAGCAGTTGTCAGCCAAGCATTTTGGTTGGCTGTGTCTTCCAAGCATATTCTGATCAGTTGTCACCCAAACGGTTTGGTTGGCTGTGTCTTCCAAGCATATTCTGATCAGTTGTCACCCAAACAGTTTGGTTGGCAGTGTCTTCCAAGCATATTCTAATCAGTTGACACCCAATCATTTTGGTTGGCTGTGTCTTCCAAGCATATTCTGATCAGTTGTCACCCAAGCATTTTGGTTGGCTGTGTCTTCCAAGCATATTTAATGGCAACCAATCCAAAATTACAGATTGACTATTTAGGTGGAGTTAAATACATGGTATATACAAATTTATCACATAACAGAGTTTGAGAGTGCAATACACCCATTCAATAAATATAAAATATTGCACTAGTGCAATAACATAACTGGTTCCCTGA
>JAVCKZ010075796.1:0-13225 GCA_034780755.1 Lepetodrilus elevatus
AGCCCAAGAGTGTGTGTTTGTGTGTGTGTGTGTGTGTGTGTGTGTGTGTGTGTGTATGTGTGTGTGTGTGTGTGTGTGAAAGAGAGAGAATGAGTGACATAGAGAGAGAGAGAAGAAAAAAAGAGAGAGAGAAAAGAGAAAGAGGAAAGGAAGGTGAGAGAAAGGGAGTGAAAGAGAAAGATTTGCAGTCAAAATGAGAGAAAAAAATAAATGGAAGCAGAGAGAAAGAAAGATAAAGAGATAGGGGAATGCAGTGAGAGAAAAGGAAATCAGAAGGAGTGAGAAATAGAAAGAATATAAGAGAGGGTGAGAGAGAGAATGAGACAGATAGGCCAGGAGGTGTGCAGGCCCAAGTACTCCTCTGGGCCGGCTCCAGCCTCAGCATTGATTGAGTGGATGAATGGTGAAGCATGCCCTGCATCAATAAATCAAGAGGAGATGTTTCACCAGAAAACTCCAAATGAAGCACACACACATTCTACATGTTCTGGTCCATACATCGCGCTTACTCGCTCACCCCGGCTCAAACTATTAATGATTTTGCTATAGAAGCCACCTCCAGTTGCTCCAACGGAATTACTTCATTCAGAATAAATGTGATAGCCAGATGTTTCAAACTGGTAAATTGCACTGGCTTACTGAAATCATCCAAATATCTAAATGTGGAAAACTAATGTTAGACTGCATAAACATGGTGAAATGATGGTATACATTTATTTGCCATGATACGTGTATGTGTGGTGAATTATTGCCCACACAGTAATTTTTATCATCTAAGCAATGTTTATTAATGCCTGCTTCCACTCTCCAGTGTATTAAGGTTGTCTCGATTACCCACGACTGTAACCAATGCTGTCTGTAAAATATTCATGTGGCATGTGCGCATCAATAATTCATGTTGGTTATCTCCAACTCCGCTACATTCCAATAGCTTGGGCTCAAGTCCACGTAAAATAAAAAGGGTAAAAATATCATCCAGATTCCAGCAACTAATAGTAGCAATCCGCACAGTTGATAGGACGTTGAAAGCATTTTTCTCTTCTCTAAAATCAATACTAATAATGTGTTGGAAGTATGTGTGTGTACGTGTTTTACAGTGTTAGTCTTCATGTCGATAGCGAGATTGACGGTGAATACGTGAATTGACAGTCCTGTCCACTGACGTGACAACAGACAAAGAAGTCGTCTACGAGCTGCACCTATCCTTCAATAGAGTGACTCCTTCACTGGTCAACAACACTCTCGCGGCCACCACTTCCCTCCCTCACCCTTTCTCCAACCACCACCTCCCTCCAACCTTTCTCCACCCACCAATACTCTCAAAAAACTCATCTCCAGGTTTGAAAAAAAAAATGTGTCAGCTGATAAAATACAGTCGATCAACTCTGAAACGTCTCTTCGACACGCCAAGGCAATAATGACTCCATTATAGATACTATATTCATCCGCCTATTCAAGCGTTCCTCTTAACGCTCGGCTCTTTCAAAGCATCACCCAGGCAGACAGCCTTCTGTAAAGGGCTTTCATCAAGCTCAGCCAAGTGTACATGCGGCCATCAGAACACCAGCCTCTTCTTACGCGCAGGGAAAAGATGTCTCCAAGTGTTAACTCTTTTTAATGAATCATTTTGTTGACAAATGAATATGATCTGAATTGGTCTAAAGGGTTTTTACAACATCTTAACAAATGCCAAGTTGAGCATAAGAGACAATTCAGGATGAACAAGTATCTTTTTACTAGATAACATGAGCAATGACAGATGTGATTCGCTCATTATAAATTACAATGGAGATCTACATCAGATGCGATACACCAGATAAATATTTGAAAGATTTATTTGAAAAGCATGTAAACACAAAACAACTGACTGGAATGGGGAAATAATTGTCTGGCAGTAACATAAGAACCAATAACTGTTCACGGTTCACGTACCATGATGATTCCTTTCACCTTCTCTCTCTCCAAATGCGTTAAATTACATGATCTTCATATGACAATTTGCAAACAAACAGGAGTAATTCCATAAACATGATTAAAATTCAGCGGCTAATACACAAACATAAATAATTACAAATGTCATGTCGAGCTGCTATACCAATTTCCCTTGCCGATAAACAAGAGTGGGAATGAACACTCGCCATTTAGTTTTTATCATCTGGCCATGCTAGCTTTAGTTTCATGGATCTTAATCATTTCAATAAGAGATCTGAATCATTAACTCTCTTCAAAACAGAGAAATATAATTACCATTAACTGAATCAAAAGTTATTTGAACTTGTAATCATTAGCCACGTCCAGATGGTAACAAATCAAACTTCAAATGCAATCCTGATGAAACTTGGACAGTATGTTTAACAGTGATTAATCTGGGATCAATATGGTGTACGAGTCTCCAGCCTCTGCCACTGTTTACACCTGTCGAGTTCATTGGTGTCCGAGGCATCCCTCCTACAACCACACGTCCCCATCAAACATCTCTCCAACAGCCATGTTTAACTAGCCGGCTAAAAAAATATATCTCTTTGCTTCAGTCAATGTTTAGCAAAACAGCACAGGAATAGACTCGATTCAATAGACTTTGCATTGAAGTGCATAAAGAGTCACCTCAAGCAAAAAAATCCCAAACTGCCCTATCGACCATTTGTTTACAGATGGGAAATCTTTGTGCAGGAACCACATTTTTTTAAGGTACGGCAAAACCTAGTGTCAACTTCAGTTCTCCTCAAAATTTGATTCTTAGAATTTCTGAATTATTTATCAAAAGATTAATTCTTGTACAATCAGACTAATCCTAGTTACGTAAAACAAAATGTTGTGGTAAAGACCACATGTTCAAATAACTACAAGATGTATCTTTGAATGATTTTAATCTTAAAATAACATTATAGTGAACAATGACATAATGTAGCTTAAATTTGTAAAATACATAAAAACATTTTGATGAATTCTATTTTCAATGGAAATAAGCTTAGAAATGTGTCCTTACTCAGCTCTATACTCTGATCCATCACACAAGACTAAATATTGCCATACATATTGTTAATCAATCTCCTTACAGAAGTGTGCATTATTATCATTATCATTTATAAACTGATGCTAAAGACCTCAAGGTAAAGTTAATATAACATCAACATGATAAATATTATCTACACTATAAACATTCATAAATATGTCAACATTTTAAACCGCAATCACACATGAGCATTTAGAGTTCATAACATAATTCATGTGAAATTAACAGACACAGACAAATAAAGAAAATCAAGATTTCGACTTACACTTACCATTGTACGGTAATTCATACATTGGTGCTGCGTATCCACTGACAACATGAGTGTGATGATGTGTGTGTAGGTGACGCTGCGTTGGCGGAGAGTTTGAGTAATCCCTGGTCTTATCCGTGGACCCTGGGTGTACCTGGAGAGCGGAACTCGTGGACTCTCCCGCTACAGTCTTTTGAGGTGCGGGAGAAGACCTGTGGGGACTGGGTCGACCCCTCTCTCCGAGTTCGTGAATTTTATGCACATTTCCGTAGTTATACGGAGACCCTGCAGACACATTGTCTCCACTCTTGCCTTCACTCTCTGCTGGCTCAGGATTACCAGAGTTAGCACTTTTGTTCAAACTGGAATCCGGTTTTTCCTTCTCTGGTTCTGGTGCTGCTGCACCACCAGCACCAGCACCACCACCACCACCACCACCACCACCAGCACCACCTCCTCCACAGTGCCCCCCAACTCTTGGGTATCCCAGCTGAGGGCTGTGAAGGTAAGGTGTTCCACTGTATCCCAACACCTGAGGGTTCACTGGTCTGTACATGGCATTGCTTAGGTCGAATGGAATATGGCCATAAGCTGCATTTGGTGATTGCATGTAAGGAGGGTACTGCAGATAGGGCTGATAAGGAGAGGCACTGTGTGGCGATAGAGCAGTGCTGCTTACACTACTGGAAGGAGCTGTTGAGCTACCACTTGATGGAGATGGGTGGGGAGGTTTAGGCTTTGATGAATCTAAAGGGTTCCTATGTTTATCACTATTTCTAGATTTATCATCCACACTTTTCACATCAGTACTTATTTTCCCCATCGATTCAAGTCCGTGACCACTTTTCCTAGAATCAATCACTTCTTTCTTAATCTCCCTAAATGGCTCTGGGGCCTTTTGTTGTCCCTCTGGTCTGGAGACAGCTTGTTTCTTGATGGCTCCAGACTCGGCACTAGTAAGCTCTGGAGGTTCACTGCTCTTCCTCTTCTGCTGCTCATACATCTTCTGCTGCTGGAACATCTGCAGACGCCTCATCTCATCCTGATTGCGGTAGTCGTACTGCATGTCGTAGTGTCGAGGACGATCCATCTGCGATTTCAACTCGATGTTCTCCTTCATTATCTGATGGTTCTCGTTCTGCTTCTCTCGAAGGTTCTGATCTCTGATGTCTCTCTCAGTTGGCCGGTCACCAGACTTCTTTCCGTCCTCCATCCTAGCCATGGGCATGCCAGGAGGACCCCCGTGATTCGGGAACTGCTGGGGATGCTTCGGCAGAGGTGCAGAACTGTCAGTGGGCTGAGGACACAACTCTCGAGATGATGGACGGGAATCAGATTGCTTATTGCCTTCAGAGTCTTTGCCTCCCTGCTCCTGCTGCTGCTGCTGCTGTTGCTGCTGCTGCTGCTGCTGCTGCTGCTTCTCATCAGCTGCCTTCTCGTACTGTTGTCTGGCATGAGGATCCTGAGACATCATGTGCATGTGATACTGGTTGGGATCGATGAGGCCGTAATGAGCCAGGTACTGGTACTGGGCGTGCGCTGGCAGACTGTGGATCTGAGCGTACACCTGCTGCATGTACTTCTGCATGTACTCGGGATGCATTGGCTGCTGTGGCTGGTTAGGAAGATGACCTTCAGGAAGCTTTCCCTTACCATCATCCTTCTCACCGGGCTTCTTGATACCAGGCTTCCTGTCCTCAGACGTTGATGCCTGTTTCTTGTCATCGCTGCCCGATGCCCCCTCTGATCCTCCCATGTGTGTCTTGGGAGCGCTGGGAGACATGTGTGCCCCTTGAACATTAGGCATCATGTACTGCTGGCCATAGTATGGGTTGTACATCCCGTAATGTGATCCCATGTTGCCTCCTTCTCCTGGAGGACCCTGGGGAGTTGAAACCTTTTCCTTCTTAATGTCGTCCTTCTTGGAGGGACTGTCATTTTGAGGTGAACTGGACTCGTTGGCATCTGATATATCTGAATAGGCTGGACTCTGTACGTCTTCTGTAACAGGCGTCTTCCTGTCAGGATCTGGAGTAGTCACCCGTAAAGGGGAGTTCACCTTCAACATACTGGGTGGCTGTGTCAGACGTGTTGCTGCCTGCTGCTCGACACCTTTCACTGATGCTTGAGATGCTGTAGCAGATGATCCTGAGGGAGTTGGTCTCTGACTGTCATGAGACATCTTTGGAGTCTCAATAATTGGCACAATGTTGTCTTTACGAGGAGGTGTCTCCCCTGGTTTGGACGGACAAGTAGCAGATTTTATCACAGCTGGGCGTTCACACTTAGACTGCTCATTTAGCACAGGTTCTCTGGAAGATTGTTTGTTATTGTTGTTGTTCACGGCAGCATTGCCGCTGCTTCCTTCCTTGTCTCTCTTTTTCTTGGGCTTCTCTTTCCTATCCTTTCTCAGAGATGCTAGAGATGGATTGATTCCTGACGGTTCGCCCATGATTGTAGGCTTTGGCTGAATAGGCTTCAGTGATGGAGACATCTGCGTGTGTGTCGATACAGGCGACAGGTTGGAATGAGTAACGGACACACTACTGGATAATGCTATCATCTGAGGAGAAGGTGCTGGAACAATAGGACGTGTTGCACTTTTAGGTTTGGACTTGTCTCCCTTAGTGACCTCGGATTTGACGATGTCGGAAGCTTGAGGTGTTGATGAGATAGCTGTCACAGTGATTGGAATAGGAGTCGCTGCACTGGCCGGGGCAGGACTGCTGGCTTTGATTGCTGCTGTTGTCACAGAGGAAACTGATTGTGTTACCACTGAAGCGGAGGATGGACTGCCTCCATTGCCCCCTAGACATCCTATAGGACCTCCAGAGAACTGATACACCTGAGTAGTTGGCACTGAAACCTTGGAAGAGGAACTCACAGAAGTCACTGTCGAGGTCACAGGATTGTCTTTCTTCTTAGAAGACCCTGATGATGTAGAATCAGACTTTGAGCTATCTGATTTATTGCTTTCAGTCTTACTGTTCTTTTCCTGATTTGATGAAGCACTGGCAGCAGTTGCAGTTGCAGTTGCAGTTGCTGCTGATGCTGCTGCTGCTGCGGCTGCTGCAGCGGCTGCAGCAGCCTTAGCCTTAGTAGATGCTGCAATTTCATTTAATGGAATGTTATCCTCATTGTCTTTATCAATGGAATTTTTGTCTTTATTTTTCTCACTTTCACTGGCATTGCCCTTCTTGCCAGCTCGAGTCACCGGAGGTGTGGGAGTGTCAGTGTCATCATCATCGTCGTCGTCATCTTGGGTTGCACCACTGACATTCTGATGGGCATGTGTCTGGTGATATCTGAGTCCATTTATGTGCTTATACCTCTTATTACAGTTTGGCTCCGGACACTCAATAAGCACGGGCGACGGACTCTCGGCCCCCGGGACACCCCTGGAACTGGACCGACATCGCTTTGCTTTGGCACTGTCCGACAAGTCCAGATCAGGAAGTCTGCCTTTCCTTTTAACACCTCCAACAGATATGTCTGAACGTGCTGGACTAGGAGGTGCCTGGAAGCTTGTGTTGTTGCTGCCGCGGCGGGCCTTGTTTCTCAGCTTCCTCCCCTCTGGGTTCACCTTCTCGTTCACTGGGGTCCCTGCGGCTCCACGCACTCGCTTTCCACGGCCCTTGGGGGTCCGAGTCTCGAAGTCACTCACCGGAGACTCGCAATTGAACCTGGAATAGACAATCACAGTGTTAGTTTACTGCCACCTGAGTGAGTGAGTGAGTGAGTTGATATTTTGTTACAGTAGGAATACATTAAACATATGCAACAAAGAATATTCAGTTATAAAATAAATGGATTAAAATAAAAACAAATACGTCAAAATGCCACCTGACAGCCTAATATTTTCCTGACCACCAACAATGTTCAGTTTAGGTTTATTGATTGTTGCTTTATTGAATAATTTTCAAAAGATCCACGAGTAGCATGTTTTTAAAATATTAACTTGTTGATCAAATATGTAGCAGTGGAAAACTAATTCACAAATTCATGTCAAATATTATTATTTGTATTAAATTTCATACATTATAATGTTCACACTTGACATTTTGAAGGTTTAACAAATCATAACTCTGACAACATGTTGTGAAAACTAATAGCATTAGTTGCGAATCAGATTCCGCTGGTACGAGAGTGAAAGCATTGGAAAGATTAATTGCACCATTTAACGTTTGCAATACCAACTTTACAACTTCCTCAACATCTCCGATGTATTATTGATGCTCGCTAAATGTCAGGGGAAATCACTCTCCTTCGTAGCACACTACAGCTCACTGATTCCTACACCACTTAGCATCTTTCTCTTTAGTTGTTAGCCAGATGTCAGATATCAGTCAGATATAGAACAACTTCTTTGCCAGTATAGATGCATTCTTCTACTTATTGCCAATAATAGTTTAACATATCAACGTCCATGCAATAAGATCACTGACATGACATTCAAAACTTGTACAGTTAGCGAATCCTCAAAGTGATTAACATTCAATACCAGCGCTTGAAATCAGAGAGTGCAAATGTGGTAGAAACATCTATGGCTGTTCTATATGTTAGTAACGTGAGACAGCTATTTCTGTTCAGTATCGGCTGCGGTTTTCATGTTTGTGGAGCAACGTTCGCATCTGTCGGCCACATCATACACAAATAATCCCCAGCAGGTAGGAAATACTTGTGTCAGTACTTGTGTTTGCCCAGGGTGCCATTAGAAACGGGATTGTTTTTTAAACTTTGGTCAGGTTATTTAAGTGCCAGCTATTTAAGGCAATAATAAGACGAGTTCAAAAATAGTCCATCGTTATTTACTGTGAAAAAAATGAACAACATTGTTTCCATTTAGGTAACATTCTATGACACTCCTCAAACTATACTTAAAATATTTTGAAAATGTGAAAAGCGTGATGCCCATATTTACACAAATCAATTTAGGTAGCAGGGTTAGAAGTTCCCACTGGCCCAACGGCCCCATACATTTCTCCTAATGTTAAAGGTATCCTACGAGTTAGTAAATATTTCATGTTTTATTATTTATATCATTATTCGGGGGAATACGTCTTAAAGTTTAAATTATTCTAACCCTAGTTAGTATCTATTACTGAAGTATTTATTTAAATGAAATATTCACAATATAAAAACTAAACTGCAATATAGCTCTGGTTCTGTAGGCCCGTATAATGCATCTAGGAGTGGATACATCCTGATGAAGGACATCAATCTCACACACATGCACCTGCTTCTAAAGATACTGGTGTGCCATTACAATTCCCAGTGCATTCTAGAAGCAATTCCTAGTTGTTGGGCAGATCAGTCTGTTACACATCAAACAGGCGCTCCTTATCAACAGTACAGGCTGCCTGTGGCTTTCTGCAGTAGGCTGTGAAGCTTCACCTCAGCAGGACTGGCTGTAGGAGTGTCTTCTACAGACTACAGTCAAACCACATGTGTCCAGCCAGTACTGGCTAGAGGTCAGTCAGGCAAGGAAGTCCAGTGCCACAGGATTCATAACTCATTTCTCACTGCTATCCTGCTGGAATGTATTACCAGCGGCTATATGCGGCTCCACTTTTTATTGGTAATTTGCTTCCTGGCAAGTTTGTAAGAAAGACTCCAAACTTATGCAGGTTTTTTTCTATCTCACTCTCACTCAATTAATCATGTCAAATATCTGCTCTTGGCTGATAACTAACACATTGTAGCGTGCCAGGAGTTTGTGGTGGCTATGCTTTTAAACTGATCAATATTAAAGCTAACATCTAAAAGAAGACACACAAGATCAAAGACAAGCTGGGTATTTTGTTAGGGATACACATTCATAACATCAGACAAATCGCAACTCAATCACCCAAACTCCAAACTCAAAGGTTGTTTTTATGAAAACAGCATCCACGAATATTCTCCACAAGCCTACTCAAAGGAGGAAATTCAAGAACCTATGAAACATATCCTGCATTCCTTGTGCCGAACCATGAATTGTTAAACACCTTTCCTGAATTGTTTTAGTTTCCGACTGCCGTGCAATATTTCACAGGGGAAGAAGAGAAATGCCAGTTTATAACTCTGACTTGATGGTGCCTGGCCTGCTACAGAGAGGCTCTGGTCTGTTAAAACGAAATCAATCCTTGCAAACAATTGCCCTGTCCGCTGACTATTGATCTACTTAGTCCTAAGAGCATGGAGCGATAGCTCTCTCTCCGACCGTTCCTCTTCGTGCAGCGTGCTGGATCTAACAAACACAGTCAGTCCAATCACTGCTGAAGAAATATTTACAGCATACATCTGAACTTGGAAATTGAAAGGCCTTGAGGGAAAGTCATTAATACACTGTATTAAGCTGTGGAACACGAGATGAAGTAAAACAAGCTTGGCCATGTATACAAGATAGAGGAAGACAAATAGACAGTGAAATACAGTAATAAAAACCTGGTGTTGTAAAATGTAAACAGCAGTGTGGATATTTCAAAGCTGACAGTATTGAAACGATAACACTTTTAAAGAGAAATGATAAGAGGTAATTGGCAATGACACTTGCCATTAGCATATGAATGCAGTGTTGAAGATGTGAAGATCACGAGGTCAAGACACTGATTAGAAGGTGGCGGAGGTCTGGGAGGTGTGTGTAACCTGACCATACATTCTGTCGCCATGGGTTACCTTTGTTCTGTGCACCAACAAACCCCTACAGCCATAGACATTGTCTCATAGAAATGTCATTCCGACCGTGTTCGTGATAAAATCTATCATATGTCCATATATTTCCAATGAGTTCAGTTTTGTTGCATCATGAAATATATATATATAAATTTCAATAATGTACTACTAATAAATATAATTGTGAGGTTTTTTTAGTAAATAAATAGTCAAAGTCAATGAAACATACAAGGTTATATATTTTACTGTTTGTCCTAGCTGATTATTCCTTGTATCTAACATGATGTGATATCTTGCTGTATCTCCCAGCAACTCCACTATCCTCACAGGATATACACCGGCATATTCCATACTGTAAATATCTACATAACTTGAGCCCGGTGCGATACGGGCGGTCACGAAACGCATCTCTATCTATGTATGGCCAGACATACACTCAAAGAACAACTATTTGAATATCCATTGAGACCACCAAGTCTCCTAGGCGACAGTCCGCCTTGTTATAGAAATGTGTATCCACACAGCGGCTCACGTTACCAAAGGTGAAACTCCATTGTGTCCTTTCCCATTCCGACCCCCCCTCAATGCCTTGTTTAATTGTGCAAACAGTTGTAAACTATCAGTAAGCCCTTAGAACCCCTTCCCACTCAGTTTTACGACAGAGCCACAGCAATCTCAGTAGATTCGCATGTGACAGGTACATATCTACGCTTTAGAAAAAAAAGGAGACAACTACTTCATATACGAAACGCTGTGTTGACCTTTATGTCTCCATAATTCCTACAGCCATCTCTTTATCGTCCGACATCTATCAAAGGATTAATGTATTGAAATGTGTCAATATCGCTATACTGCCCTTTGTCCAGTGGTCAGGACTGTTAATAATGCAGCGAGTGTCAATTTGACAGACTTGTGGCTCATCAAAGGCTTTACATGGAGACTGTGACTAACAGAGCTAGATCCAGATCCCACAGATGTGGTCTCCCAAACAATCCTCACTGTCCAAGACGCTTAGCATTACTCCTCAACAGTGGCATTAACTTTGCAAATTTGATAGAATTCAACACAAATACTATAATTTCATCTCCGATGGATTGAATAATATTTGCATCGTCATGGCAACCAATCTAACGAGGAATTGCTAGTTTCCGTTAGCAACCACTACTGTTCTGTTAAAGTTGAACATTAATTACCATCCCTAATTGTGGCTTGATTTAAATGATCGCCACTCTAGGGAAATCCATCACAAAAACACAGACGTAATTATTTTTTAATACTAAATTTAGGATTCATGTCAAAATCACTGATCTAATAATGTTCCATTAAAACAAATTGGCGAGATTAGCCAACGTTCTGTATCTCACCTTGGGGGCGCCCAGTCGTAGCGTGTGGCGTCAAGTAGCGTTCCCACGTATGTTCTTCCCCGCCATGACACATTCACAACGAGAACACCTGCACAGGAGAACGCACACATATATTGATATTTCAGTTCATTCATGAAACATCGTTGGGAGTAACTGGGACTGTAATTACCCTCATGTACATGCCTCAGTACACCTCCTCATTAAACAGAATAAACTAGACAAGAACACATTGATAGTAATTTATTTCAAATAATTGAAGACAGAAACAATGACTAGAAATGGCATTTTTACACCATGACATTTGTACTTTTGACATCAATTACAATTTACGTGAAATTTAAATCACATTAAAAACTAGTGGCAATGACGCTACAAAATAATTGCAAATATAAAATCTCATAGGTGTGTATTTAAAACAATGTAAATCAGATATATTGATGGGGAAAACAAATTTAATGAAAATAAAAATAATAAAAATAACAAATAAAATAACAAATTTTAAAAGGTAAAATAAAAATATAAATTGATTGAAAGTGGGTACTGACCGTTTTCAGTTTCGTGCCAGACAAGACCCTCCAGGGTGATGCTGGTCCCGGGCTCACATGGCCCCAGACAGTCGGGGTCCGTAGAGACCCCCACACTGGATGTCTCCACCCCAATGTCTGAGCACGATGATGTCTGCATGGGTGATGAAGCGGTCTCCACCTGAAACATAAAACTAGTTTTGAATATCTGTGTTTTTTAGTTTAGTTTTGTTTTTTATCTACATTCACTCTTCAAATTACGGCTTTAAACAACTCATGTCATCACTGGTAACCCTAGCTCTTGTCAGTCTTGTGTTCAAACAATGTTTTTGGGTTGTGTTTTTTTTTTTATCTGATCAAATTTAAACTGTGTACAATGCTGTCAAGAGTTGGAACAGACAGACATTTATTTTTATGAAGTTACGAAGTATGATAAAAAGAACAATATGAATCACATCTAGTTATTCTTCTTCAGTTGTCATTGCTAACAGTTTAGAGAAAATATTATGTTTTTCATAAAAAAAAATATAAAAAATATAAAAAATATTAAAATATTTCGAAGTCGAAATTATGTTTTGCTACATGAAAAAAAAAAACAGAAACAAAAATGGAATCTTATCCAGAAATCTTTTCCATGAGAACCAAACATGACGTCTAATTACAGAGAGAAGACTGCCAATGTCTGAAGTTCTCCCAGAATACACAAGAGATGTGAGTGAGTGTTGATGGCCACACGACTATTGGAGCCAGTCAAGTCTGGGGAGGCCTGGCTGAGTTACCACTACATAAACACCACTGGAGCCTATGCCAGATGATGCTTCTGCTAACTAATAAACACATCCCCAACTACCTTTACCAATAACCCCAGACCTCCAAGGCCTAAATTCTAAATAGAAACATGTAGAAAATAAAAAAGTTACAAATTTTATCGATTATAAACACAAAGCAGTAAAATGGATTTGTTATATTTTATGATGGATGAATCTGTAATTTACTCCGAACTAACTTGATTTTGTGGAAGTTAATCATAATAGAAATGTCAATGCAGTTTACGAAGTTTACTACTTCCATTTGTCATTTTTTCCTATTGATTTCAATAGTCATTAACCTTGCATTTGTGGACTGCAAATCAAAAGGCACGGATGACGTAAATCTCCCCTGTGGGTGTGAGAACACTGGCAGTAGTACAGCAGAGCGGGGAGCGGCCACAGAGAGTGTGAGCAAACACCATGTGAATGGCCCTAGGAGTCGCAGGAGTCCACTGGGGACTCGACATGGACTCCAGGCTTTGTGTAACAGTCACCATGCTACAGTGCAGTCGGGGATACACGATCAGCCAATATGGCTGCCATTCTGTCCCTGTGTGTGTGTGTGTGTGTGTGTGTGTGTGTGTGTGTGTGGTGTGTGGGGTGTGTGTGTG
>JAVCKZ010075807.1:0-13223 GCA_034780755.1 Lepetodrilus elevatus
ACATAATTAATTCTTTATCGTCGCAAATGGGTGAAAGATTCCCGCAGCGACGTTAAACTCCATATTCACTCACTCACATTGAAACATAATGAGTTGTATTCTCGGGTTGAAAACAGTATTTTATGTGCTTCTATTTCACAGATGTCATTGACAGTAATTCTCCTATTTGTTCAGTGTTGTTGAGATGGTACAGAGAGCTGTGCTGTATGTTTCAGCTTGTTGATCTACTACCACTGGGCGGCGTCTCAGGGCTACCGGAAGATGAGCAAGTTCCTCAAGTACCAGCTGAAAATAGTGAGAAATTGAACAAGCATTACTTATTATCTTAATGTACCGTATTTGAAATGTAACTTATAGTACTAACAAGAATGATCAAGTAATTAAGGCTGAGTTATTGAGTGGAGAAAGTCCAACAAAAATTAGTCACGTATGGGTGAAAGATTCCCGCTGTGACAATAATTCACTCACTCCAACAAAAGTGACCACAGTTATGTTAGTGATGTAACTTGGGGTGAGGTATTAGCTGCGTTTCTTTTGCCTTCAGCCAGATAGCCGTTTTTTTTCTGGTTCGCGAGTATGGTCACGTGGCGGCGAAATGCAAAAAAATAAACATTGCGTAACTGGCTCAGTCTACTCGGTACCAAATGGTTTTCGGACAGCCCAGTCTAGCCCAGTCTAGAAATCCTAGCCGGTCACGAGAGTATGTGATATGCATGTGCAAAGCGGCTAGCCGACTTATGACAAATAAAGCAGCCCTATTAGATGCACATCTATTTGAATACACTTGGGTGACGTAACTGGGATTGACATATCAGATGTACACATACATGGCTTGTTTCCTCCGATTCCAGGAAGGCCAAGATCGCCAGTTTCTGTTGGCTCGTGTCAATGAAGTTATCCAGAGAGACGAAATAGCAACTACAATCAGCGGATGATCATAATGTTATCCTGGCTGATGTCAACGAAGTGATCCTGACGAAATAGCAACGAAGTGATCCAAAGAGACGAAATAGCAACGAAGTGATCCAAAGAGACGAAATAGCAACGAAGTGATCCAAAGAGACGAAATAGCAACTACAATCAGAGAATGATTATCATTTTTCCTGGCTCATGTCACTCGGGTGATTGAAGCAGAAATGTGGAGATTCACCCACTTTCAAGTTTACCAATGTATTAATTTCTATGTGAGGTCTGAGAAATTGGCAGGTTTTATACATTATAGACCACCATCTACTGCTGGTGGAAGTGTGGCTACTGATTTGTGTTCATCTCTAATCCTTGATTTCATGGATTATTTTTGATGATACTATTTACAGCAAATGTGCCTTTTGCTATTCCAATTTTACTATTTCCAAAATATTCATTTTCATAATTATCTTATCAAGATTTATTCTGTTTAAATGGCGTTTAGATTCCTATATTGTTATGTTGAAATAGATACACAAGGCTTGAGATTCATGCTGATTGGTGAATCTCTGTATTACATGCACCCAACCTCTTTAACTTACCTACCGTATATCCAACTATGTGATACATTCTATTTATAATATACTTGTGGTATGTGAACAGAAATATACAAACATGCATAAAATTGTACCGTGATGGACGATCTAGTTAAGTGCTGTTCAACCTTCTACAATTGTTTGCTTTGAGTGATACTGAATCTAGACATAATAAAAACCTTTACCATAGATCAGCTTTAATAGTAAAACATAGAATCTACAACATGTTATATCCAACATGTAGATTCTGTGTTTTACGAAGCTGATCTATATATGGTGAATATAGCTGATCCATGGCAAATGATGCAGATTTTTACATTTTCAGTCAATAACAATAATATGTACAACTCTTCAGGTTCTATGTAGTGTAGTTCTATATATACATAGTTATATAAAAATATAGTTATACAGTAGACCTCGCATATACCGGCCTCGGTTAAACCGGACACTCGCATATAACGGACTGAATCTGAAGTCCCAGGTCCTTTCTAACGCTAATTGCGGCATATGAGTATAACAGACTTCGCATACAACGGACAGAATTAGCCGGTCCCAATGAGTCTGTTATGTGTGAGGTCTACTGTATATGAATGTTTTACAGTTTCTGATGTTGGTTTTCATTGGTAGGCCCGTAGCATATGTTTCACAGTATTATTATCATCAATTTCCAACGAAACTAAAATGTATGCAATTGCTAAAACAGAAGCCACCAAGATATAACAGTAGTATTCCTGTGTTCTTGTCATCAGTGATCATGTCTCTCCTGTCAGTGCAATAATCAACTGATTTTCATATAACCCGATGTATTTTTATCAATTGTTTCTTTTTATGCAAGAAAGTATATAACATTTCATGCAATATATTTATGTAATAAATGTAAATAATTAAGCTGACAATCATTCAGATAACATGGTAAGACTGTTTGTGCCTTCAACCATCACAACCATTGTACATAAGTTTATTGTTTGTCTTGTCCACATTCAGACAAGTTGTGACATGTTTACATGCCATCGTTCTTCCTCAGATGCATGTGTGTTTTGATATATTTTTATATATACATTATTTATAAAATATTTTGCTAAATTGGTCCAAAGGACCTATGTGATTATATCTACTTGACCATCTTTAATTTTTTGGTCTGCAAAATGAAGCTTCTGAAAATATTGTACTTTGAAGTACGAAAAAAAATATTCTCAGTGTTGTACGATTTAGAGGAATTTCATATCACTCTCAGATACTTCATATTGAAATGAAGATTATTTGTCAATGGAAATCACACATTGTTGCTTCTGTCTATCTATAAATATCTGTTAACATAGCATGAAGAACATATTAACTTTCTATTGCAGACAACAGTCATCAACTTGAAAAGAAATCCATATTGTCGTGTATCCCATTCTTAATGTATTTTATCTGTTGTGTTGTCCAACATGTCCAAGGGGGAAAACTGAGGATAAATATGCTGGTAAAATGTTCCATAATGATGTACAACCCTCTGTTTCAACTGTAATCCAAAATATTCAATTTACTAAATATACTAGTACTAAATAACAGATTGAAGTACAGTACTCCTGATTGTGTTCAGAATCTACGGTATTATATATACCATATTTTGCATGTACCATATGTAGGACTTCTACAGTATTCAAACTGCTATCTATGCAGAATATACATGTCCTCTGTATATACACACCAGTATTCACACTACTAATTCCTGCTCAGATATGTAGCCATCAGGTACGTGTACTAACTTGCACATGTATACGGTACTTAGTATGCTAACTAGTATTTTATTATAATGGTGTATGTACATGAACAATAATTGTGTTCAAAGAAATTATATTTGTTACTGTTGATTAAAAGAAACTGCTGAAACCAATTATTGTTTTCTTCTTCTTCTGTTCTGCAATATAATGTTTGTAAACAATTTTATATTCAATTTGCAAATATGAAATGCATAATTTTATTATTCATGAAACAGCAAGTTCCACAAATATTAAACATACATGTACATTTATTTCCTTGTTGACCGAGCTCCACAAAAGCGAACAGAACAAATCTGGTGGTTCGCGTGTAGAATTTATTGACACAAAAACTAATTCACATGTCAATCTTGTAATAGGTAAAATGCCCTGAGGTATAAATATGGTTTGTGGGAACGTGGTTGTCCATTGGATGCTTGGACAGGTCAAGTATTGATTAACCCTCTCCTTGCTGGGTTACTCCTGCATTGGAGAGGGTTAAAGTTGTTAGGCACTTGTCGCATTGAAACATAATCTTGTTAACATAATCCACAACATTTGCCATCTCTAGCTTTGAGTCATTACTAGCTCTGCTTTGTAGTCGCCACAAATAATACAATAACAATATCTTCATAGTGATAACATCAATAGATCCAACTAATATTTGATATCTTGCAGTGGGTTAACTGGGAACATTAATTAAAATATCCTGTAAAATGTTGCATACAATCAAATAATTCAATAACACTATCTTCATTTTAATTACTGTCAAAATATATAAATAATCAATACATCTCTATTATATTTGATGCCTTGCACTGGGAACAATCGTCACAATGTTGCAATTTAACAACTACCCCGTATTGCCAATGATTATGTATATATGTACCTATATATTATTATCGGTTCTACAAATTAAAACTATCAAATTCTCTTCTTGAAATCTTCAATTAATTCTCTCCACTTGCCATCAGTCCAGTTCTGTAGTCGTCGTTTGCCTTTAACATCGATGGACTTGTTGGCATTGGATGTAAACACTATATGCTCCCAGGACGGTTGTTTACAGGCACCTGTTGACGAAAGTATCCGAGGACTAGTATTGTCATTGGTCACATTCATATTTACATGCACATGGTACGAGAGACATTGGCATATTCAGGGATGGGATTATGGATTGAATGATAGAATTAGTGCTTCATGTCACAGTGAGAATAGGACGCAAGGACACATCCTTTAAAATATTTGTTAACACTATGTGCAAGGTGACTAAAAGTTCAAATTTCTATCCACTCGTGTGATCTTTTTAAATTTTTGGATCCACATCCATTATTCCTGAAAATAATATACCGGTACATAATGGTGGACTTGAATTAAATTCAATATCTCACTCATAGGTTAATAATGCAATTCCACCTCCCTATTCCGTAATATCGGAATCCTGTGAGATGTGCGCATGCGCTGTATAATCAGTTTGTATGTTAAAATTTGGTCTACGTACCATGAACATTTGGCCTGTCGTCAATAAGAATGTGTCCATTTACCATGGATTTGTCCTTAGTGATGATGGTTCTGTCCAGCCAACTGGCTCCTAGGTGATTCTCCACCCATGCAAACTGTAACAGGAAATACACGTACCCATGTCAGACATAAACACGAGATGTGGAGTGTAAACTTTAACAGTTGTATGTTTACCAATCCTTCATAGTATTCATCTGTACAACACTCTGACACTATTTATTATGAAGATCTTGGGTGTATAAATATAGAATCATCTGATAACTGTAAATTCTCTCTCTCTCTCTCTCTCTCTCTCTGTCTGTCTCTCGTCTCCTCTCTCCTCTCTGTCTCTCTGTCTCCTATCTCTCCTCTCTGTCTCTCTCTCTCTGTTTGACTCTCCTCTCTGTCTCTCTGTCTCTCTCCCTCTCTCTCTCTGTCTCTCTCCCTCCCTCTCTCTCTCTCCACACACACACACACTTGCCTTCTCTCGCAGACAGTAGCGGTAATATGTCAGCGGACTTGTACAGATAAACACATCAACCCTAGAAATATAAAAACAGGAAACAATATTAACAACATTTATGGTTTAGATACTTTAAATCAAAATAGTTTAGTGATAAAACATAATAAAACCATTTCTTCTTCTATTAATGAGAATATTTGCTTGTCCCTGTCTACTTTTATGACTTTTGAAAGAATTTATTGTCATATCTTTTTGTCACATTTAAATTATTTAAAATCTATCTAAAATTAAGGATAATAGGATTTACCACAAGAAAGTGCATCTACTTCTAATTTTTAAAATAATATACTGCTAATATTGTATAATGGTTGTGACAAATGATCAATTACCAGGTTTCATTGTATTTCTTTCTAGTAGGTAGCTATGCGTCTATTATCAGATTATAACTACAGCAATTATCACATGTCGGCTGTTTCTAATATATCGTCTGACAAAGTCACTGACCCATCCATAGCGGCCATCTCCTTGGCGGCGGCAACACTGCCTTCTATCTCGGGTAATTCTAAAAAGAAGTTCTCAGTTTTGTAGATGTCTCTCGCCCTTTCCTGTAATATTACAAATGTCTCATACTTGTAAATAACATCATGTCAGCCATAATACCGGTAATAATAATAATAATAATAATAATAATAATAATAATAACAAATAATAATAATTTGCGTATTTATAATGCATGCATACTGCTTGTTAATGGCACCAAAAGATTTTACTAACAGCCTTAACCAAATTGTTTTGGATGAATGGATGGATTGTTCAAAATAAGAACTTATTGTTCAAAATAAAGCATAAATACATGTAGTATAAATCATTAAAAAACATAAGTATAAATTATAATTCATAAAAGTATTATAGGCCTACAAGTATAGATACAAGTATACATACACATTAATATCCTTTTCATTCTTAATAAATAATTACATTATTTAATATTTGAGAATGCAGTAGATGAATACATTTACTATTAAAAGGTAGATTAATTGAACACCTACAGGTATATCTGGTCCCAGTTTGGCATACTGATCTGCAAGGAAGAAGGTGTCTCTCTCGTGGTACGGAATGTAAGGTAGATCTGGATGCTTTTCTCTGTACTTCACCAGAAAGTGTGCCTCAAAGTCGGCGAAGACTTGATCCATATCTAGTAACACTCGTAATCTGGTTTCACTGCTTGGATGATCCGAGTATGATCTGCGATTTTGTCTTGGCATTTTGAAAGTTCTGTGCCACAGGTTACCGCTAAGTGTAAGGTAGATGTTACCAAGAATGTGTTTACAATGTGCCGGTTTACTTCCGCCTATGAGGTTCTGCCACGCCCACTTTACAGATGCCCGTGGTAACCACGGTAACGCGATCAACATGCGCTACAAGCGTTTAAAATCCCGTGTCGAGAATAAGTAGACTGTCGCCAATGATCGTGGATATGTAAATGTAGAGGTTAACCAGCTGTTAACTATGTCAAGCACTGGTATGAATGAACCGGAAGCACGTGTTTGTGTTTGGATAAAATAGTCAGGATAACTAAAACGAATAAGAAATCGGTTCATTCAAATAAAAATAGCCCATCGGTATATCTTGTGATATCACTGTACACTAAGCACTGCTAAATCCCACGTAAGGGTATTTACGTATCTGAAAATGCATTGACTATCGATTTTACTACATTTCAATCAGTCATGTTTCTTTTCCTTTGCCTAATGTGAAATATTTTACGAGCGCTGCAATTTATAGAACCTACATGTTACAATGATCATAATGTATAATTATGTTGTATTTTTTAGGATATATAGCATATCCAAATGTAGAGATAGCTGTGAATTTAAATACAAACACATTATCTCCCATCGGATGCTCCAATATATTCATGTGTGCTTTCAAAAATAGGGCATTATTTTATATATATGATTCATAGAAACGTACGTAAAATATAGTTCTAGAACTAATATTGTGGTTAAAACATGATGTAAATTTGTTAGCTGCCATGCTGAGGTAGGATGAAGTAAGTAATATTATTACACAATTACCGATTCAATTAGCATTATTTTTATAAATGTGAAAGGGAAAAACCCCTCTAAACATCACATCCGAAAGGCTTCTCTGCATAATTTGACACACACTTGCGTTACCAGGTTACCGTTTAACAGTTGTTTAGATCGTTAACTAGATTAAATAAAGTTAATATTAAATTAACAGTTTACATCTGTTTATGTGGTGCATACAAAAGGGAGCACCCTGGTTGATGCCAAACACATGTGAATACGGTAAGTTACGGTGCCAACGTTAACAGTTAACGAACACCTGAAACACCTCCTCCCCCTCCCCATCTTCAGCCACCTCCACCACCGAAATTAAATGTCGTGGATTCTGGTTTTTGAGCGGAAACTCACGGGTACGGGACTAGAAATGTTGCCAACTACATCACACGTCCGCTAGAGAAGTGCAACATTTGTATCTGAATACTGTTAGGAAGTGTCATGATATGTTCATTAAACCAATCTCGATTCGCGTGCACGTGTAAACACAGTCACTGTTTAGTAAGCGACATGTTTAGGTACTGCAGTATACATTCCACACACGTTACGTGTCGTCGTCTCGTACATATAAGTGAGTGAGTCCTGGCTGGGTTTTCACGAAAGATAGGATTCGTACCCGTAGTCAGGTCTAAATGAAGATTTGCGTCATTTCCTGCTATAGAACAGCATTGTGTACGCCCTCATTCACGTCCAATAGCCTATAAATACGACCCTTTGGTGACTGTAGGATTTGTTAGTGCCACATACTTTATCCTAGTATAGCCTACCACTAGTCTAGAATTCTGGAAAACAAGAAGTCATAGTATTTTTTTCAGTGGATCCTTTGACAGAAATATATAATCTGTAGAATTGACAATTGATATACAAACGATTTATTTCCAACCCTACTGGTGAATATAAAATAGGCTCTACACGTATCATGAGTACATCAATTTTTTTTGTGTTCTTAGATGTAGGGTGTGTACTGATTACCACATCCATCGCCATTTATTTGTCATACAGTAAGCATTTCCATCTACCATGCAATCTGACTTAGCTCATTCATTTAAATTATGGAAGTAATTATGTTATGTTATCCTAGTCTGTTGGCATGGTTTCAACATCCCTCCTTTCCAAATAAGATTGGTGCCAATATGCCCAACACCTGCTCCGGGGACTGTTCTATTAATACCGAGAGGGGTGCAAGTCTACCAACAATGCCACTGTATATTCAGATACATATAGTTCACAAATGAATGCAAATAGTTGAGATATTAGTGTATAGTTACAGACTGGGCTGTCAAGAAGGAAACAACTTCCTTCCTTCGCCCCCAAAGAGAACAGACGACGTCGACGTGAGAATGAGGGAGAGGGATGGGGGGAAGGGGAGTTGGAGGAGAAGGAGGAGGAGGAGGAGGGAGGGAGGGAGGAAGGAAGGGGGCTGAGTCAGAACGACCCGTCAGTTGTGCACGGCAGTTGGTGCGGGATTAGCCTACAACCAGGTAAGTGTCTCTCGCCTTTCCGTTTCTACAGACAATAGTAGGCTACTCTAGAACTACTAACCATATTTCCATAATGTTCTCGATAGAATAGCCAATGCCGCTTGTAGGTCCAATCAATATGAAGCCATATACTTTTGTGATTTCTAAACTTGTAGGACATTATATTGCTTCATATCATCGTTAAGACACACAGCTGAAAGTAGAAGAAGCATGCATATGTAGATTCCAGGATAATGAACTTCCTTTCTGTCAAGAACTTATTTCATGCTGATGGACATAAACTAATGTACTAATATAAATTATGGACTTCAAGAATACAATCACGTACATGCGAATACCATGCACTGGCAAGCATATGATAGTCTGGTCGTGCAATAGGCCTACAATGAACTGTATATTTCAATGCGTTTCCATAACTTAACTAACTAAACCACAGGTGGTTGCATTACGAAACTCAGAATAGCGTCTATTTCTATAACCTTTAAGTTTAGAAATTAAATACAAACACAACGCGATTTCAATATACATCGGGTTTTTTTCACGTGTGTTTTTTATTGGGGATGAAGTCGTGGCTCTGGTTGGGAACGGTTCTCATGGGAGTATGGTTATGTCTTCCCGTTGTGGAATCACGAGAAGCAGTTAAACCAGACACTCTTTTACTGCTGAATACCCATTATTGAAAGTTCGTAGTTGTGTAGTGGTGTTTTTACAATTACAAAAGGAAATCAAACAAGTGCAACTCATATTCGTCTTAGAACCCATGAAACATTTACTTATTCTTATGTTAGTATGGTTGTAACTCTTGGTAGATATTATACAAGTAACTCTTGGTAGATATTATACAAGTCTTGTTGGCTTGGACATAACTCAAGAAGGGATAGTAAGGAGACAAACGGGGTCTTGTTTAAGAAGTTCGCTCAACCCGAGAGAGTAAAGGCAACCAGTCTTTTTCTACGATGCCCTTCATAAACTGTACATACCTAGTTTCCCTCCCTTCAATGATTAAATAATGTATTTTATACCATTTAAATGCATCCTAACACATTAGTTGTACTTGTCAATTGAGACGAATGTTCTCGATACCAGTAACAAGGTTTTAGCATTATCATCTTCCTTCTTATCTTTGCACATAGTCTAGTTAACATACATAATTTACACCGTTCAAATACCACGAATATTATGTATGTATAAATACATCCCTTAGTGTAGATAAACTGCACAGAAACATACTAACGAGTAAGAAAGAAACTTACTATATTTCAATTCGTCTGGGTTGAAAATGTCAACGATAAGCTAGAAATAGCAGGAACTGTCCTAAAACCATGGCGTGATATCAGTCGTTTAAAACTGAAGTAAAAAATGTTGGTTAAAAAATGGAATTATTGTAATTATTCAGTTATAATAAATGTGACAACAATACTTCAATATTTCCCAGTCTGTTATAATGTGTGTGTGTGTGGGGGGGATCCTGCAGGTAACCTTTAGTTAGATATATCAGAAAAACAAATAGTATACTAGTAACGCTGTTTATAAGAGCATTGTCTGTACATATGGCAAGTGCTTACTTCGCCAGCTGCTTATATTTAATGGATTGGCATTATTGCAAAAAGGGTTTCTTTTAAATAGTGCAAGAGCGACATAAAGATGTACATGTATTTGTGTGTGTGCGTGTGCGTGTGCGTGTGCGTGTGCGTGTGCGTGTGTATGTATGCAATCTATACATGTATGAGTAGGCAGTATGTTGCAGCATCTGATATCGCCATTAATCAGACATATATTATCAGACTTCTTTCCAGTATACCGTAGTTCAGAATACACTATACTAGTAACTAGGCCTACTATACAATACATAAAATACACTGCATGGGTCATGTTCCTGAATCTAGCATATATACGTAACTACACCATTAAAATCATGGAGGAAAATTTGATAATCCTGAAAGAGTGAAACGTTCCTCCACGAAGGCTTAACGATGTCGTTACATATACACGATGGCTTCGGGAACACAGCCCTTGTACAATACAGTACAATACAATACAGTACAATACAATACAATACAGTACAATACACAGTACAATACAATACAATACAATACAGTACAATATAATACAGTACAATACAATACAATACAATACAGTACAATACAGTACAGTACAATACAATACAATACAGTACAATATAATACAGTACAGCTGCAGCAGAATACAGTAAACGTACAATACATAGTCTTTGTCAAATCTTTTTCGATTTTTAATGATTTTGACATTTTTTGAAATAATTGCTACAAAACGTCTTTGACAAGGACTACAGCATTGTACAGTATACTACAGAGTATAGCGGTCTATGTGCACATGGGTCTCCACGTAGCCACGTGTACAGACTGACTGCGTGGTGTTAACCATTGCGAGGGGAACAGTTTATTGACTCAGCAAGAGCAGTTCAGGACAAATCCTCCGGAGGTCCACGCAGAGATGATGATGTTTATCTTACAACACCATTCCAGATGCACGTCTCGGTCGTAGGCATTAATACTGTCACGGAACTACTGGTGGCTCTCTGTGCCACAGCCCGACTCCACAGACAGTATTTATTAACCCTAGAGTTTTAGAGCGGGGCAGAGCGCGGGAGTTATACATCAATTCCAAATGTCGCTGGAACAATGGGTCTTGCGTGACATTATGTGGGTCAGAGCTCATGACCATGGAATTTGGTATTTGAGGCAATGAATAACACACCCATAATGTCCTTTTGCAAACTTATGAATAGGTTTAAACGTAAAATCTGCAAGTAGGCATACTGTTAATACCTAAACTTTCAATTGAGATATTTCATATCTCCTTTTAAACACACAATTACAGAACTAGACATGGACATGCAAATATATTGCTAATTTAAAACCTCTTTCTTAAGAATCTGCATATATCTACTAAAATAGACGGCTAATTTCCATTCCTCGACTATTTATATTTATGTAATCTGAAAATTGTAGTGCTTCATTCTGGCTAGATGCCATTTTCGCAACAATATCAAAGTCAATGTCTTGAAATCTAACCCCATGGGTGGAGGAAAATCGCATGCACGAATAGCACATTTCCCTCTTTGCTTGACATAAAACAGGCCGAGTGAAATTGGATGAAAAGTGTTTCACTTTAGGATAAAACAGTGCACGATCGTTGTCTGTTCTTGCAATAAAGATAAACATCCTGCTGAGCCGGTGGTACAATGTCTGAGTCTGATTGCATGCCACCCTGGAACTCTCATCTGTGAAGACAGCAAACTGTAATTGCTTGCAAACAAAAACATATGCATTCTTTGGAAAGATTGCTTTAAACGTACGTGTGTGTATACGACATGGGGAACTATGCTGCAGATAAACTCCCATGAAGGTAGTTAACAGGTTGAAATTGAGACCTTCTAGCTCTGAACACTGACAAAGTATCTTTAAGCGCCAAAAATAGAAAATACGAATATCTTTCAGAAAATGTATTTAGATCTATATGCGAATTTACAATAGCACTACTTATACATTCTCTCTCTGTGTCTTTCTGTCTCTCTCCCTCTTGCCTCCCCTCTCTTCTTTCTTCCCCTCTCTCCATCCCTCTTTCTTTCTTTCTTTCTTTATATCTTGCTCTCTTTCAAGATCACTCTTTACATTCTCTTCCTCCCTCTCTCTACCCTTCCCTCCCTTGCTCCTCTCGATCTCCCTAGTTCTCTTTACAGACACACACGCCAAAGTCATTATAACCACTCGACACACATACAGTGTTTTAGTACTGGCCACAACATTCCCCTTGTACATGTATCTTATTATAGACGGCCACTACATGCAGTGTGCATTTATCATAAACACCACGACTTCCATCTCCCTCCCACTTCAATCATCAGACGGTACAAGAACCCAGCCCTCCATCCCAACGACCAGATCACAGACATCTGACGTGTTGGAACCTTCTGATGTAGCGATACAAGCCGTTAATTTTACTGTGTATGACTGTACTTTCATGTTCGCAATGGTGTGCATGGGCAATGCACGAAGTCATTTTATTGCCCGTATGTAGGCGGAACACGAACGACTACACGTTGGTTGTTTCGTGACCATGCGATTTAGTTGTTGATAAGCAAACGGAAGTAAAGAAAGAACCGCATGTGCTCTTATACTGTGTACATAACATAGGGCTGGTGCTGCCAACAGTATGTCCATGTTGACTTACGTATAGCTTGGCACACGTTTATTATATTAATAATCTGTTCTTACACACTTATTATACAACCTACAATAGTGTACACATGCACTTAAGAGAATACAGCTAGTTTGACAATATGTACATGTAGGATTGACATCTAGTCCGTATGGCGGCCATTTTGGATTTTGTCAAAATGGCGACCACCGGAGGTCGCCCATCATAAATCGGAATAGTATAGTATGGATGACATCAGGGCCAAAGAATGG
>JAVCKZ010075818.1:0-13223 GCA_034780755.1 Lepetodrilus elevatus
CAGAGGAGAGCGGAGGGACAGGGATGCAGTTCCACATGGTGGGACACAGAGAGAGGGGGGTTCGAAGTTTCCCGCGTGATGGACCACGTACTGACTCACAATTGTCTGCGGTTGAGGACACACACTAATGATGGAATGTGGTGTGGATATTTATTGTGCTGTGGTGTGTGGATATATCTCGATATACTAGTTAAAAACAATAGTGTCACTAATGGAACAGCTTAAGAAATAATTTATTAATTGATTTTACTGACAATTTTGGAAAAATATGAACCAAGCATACATATTTATAGTTTAAAACTAATTTATTAATTGATTTCAATAACAATTTAGAGAAAAATGAACCAAGCATACATATTTATAATTTAAAACTAATTTATTAATTGATTTCATTAACAATTTAGGAAAGAAATGAACTAAACATACATATTTAAACTTTAAAAATATATTAATATGCAACTTTATAAATATTTGCAGTTTAGTCAAGATATAGAATTACAAATGTCATGCATGTATATAACATGTACCGTACATCCAAGATGCATATATATATAACAAATGTAATGTTATACTAGTTAGCATTAATGGATAGTGTATGATAAGATTACTTTGCTACAAGTTACAACAATAATGTATATATTAAATCAGTAATATAACTATATTTGTTAATTAAAAGTAAATTGATATGGTAAACTTGCTTGTAACACATTAATAGCTAACATAGTGTAAAGTAACTAATAACTTTGCATTTCATGAAGTTCTCCAGAAAATAAGAAATGGAAATTCCAATACCAGGTACAAAATTAAAATTAACATTTCACATTGAAGATTTGAAGAAGGAAATACCAAATGCATACACCTTAAAACACTTCTATTTTCCACTGAAATATTATTGTCCCAAAATGTATTGATTTTATCCCTCAACAAGTTGACACTTTCAAAGTAATGAGGTTTTAGAAACGATGTTCGTCAGACTGAATACTATCGGATTCACTTTGTGTGTTTGGCAGACAATAGGCTGTGACAAGACAACCACAAGTACGGACTACTGTGGAGACAAGGTATGGCTCAGATAGATTGGTCAGGCATCCGACAACTGACAGTGAAACATTGTCTTCTCTTCTTGATACAAGCGAGAAAACAACATACCATCTCAGCGGAAACATGACTGGATGATGTATACGTCACAGCGTATAAAATAAGTGAAAGTCCAAGCATGCTACAGGTTCAAACTGAATAGAGACCTTTGAAGATGCCGGATAGTACCGGTAGGTTAAAACAAAAATAAATTGCATTCAATTAGGTGCACTGATGACCATAACTAAGCCAATAAACTGAAAATTCTAATTTCATATTTCTGAAATCTGAAATGATTTGTTGTTTCTAACACTGTATAGGAAAGGTTATATTTAATTCAAGGTTGTGCTATATCATGGGCATGGTAAATGTATTGTGACAAATCCATTGAAAACCTAAGTAAATAATAAGGATGCACTCTTGTGTAATGTGTATTTATATGGTTAATGTGTTTGTTTGTGTCTGTATGGCTGTCTGGTGTGTGTGTGTGTGTGTGTGTGTGTGTGCGTGTGCGTGTGTGTGTATGTGTATGTGTGTGTGTGTGTGTGTGTGTGTGTGCCTGTATAAATACAATTTTGAGTTGGTTGTCAGAAACAATTTTCATTGAATTTATTTATTTTGTGGTGGAAGCATTTTTAGCTGGATTCCAAATGTTGTGGCTTCAGATCATTGACAATCTAAATCTGGTTGCATAATTCACTTTTATTGCTTCAATACTGTAGTTAACCATATTCTCAAGTATCGTAGCAATAAACATGTTTTATGCAATGGGTTTACACTTATAGCGGGCTCCTAAAATCTGACTTACAATCATCTGTAGCCACTACAATTAATTGTAAGTCCAAATTTCAGAACCTGCTACAAGTAAAAGGTCAATGCATAAAACACTTTTATCACGAGAATGCTCGAGCAAATGGTTGTCTAAAACTATTGTAGCAATAAAAGTGTTTCATGCAACCAAACTTACATTTGTAACAGGTTCCAAAATTTGATTTGCAATCAATTGTAGCTGCAACTGTTCAATGCAAATGGGCCCAGGATATTTCTTCTGGTGGACAAAGCCAACAATGCCAAGCATGCACAACCATTGACAACCATTGGCTCTGTCTTTGTACAGTGGATAACAGTGACAGTGAGAACTCTGGTCAATATTTATCTCATCACTCATGCTTATGGCCATGGACATACATTACAGACAGCAGTAATATGGACAGCAGTAACCCACACACAAGATCCTGTGGAGGGTTGGAAGACAATGAGACCAGTATCAAGTAAAGCTGAATCTGGAGCTACAAGGAGCTGCTATCATAACTAGGAGCTAAGGGGCTGCTATCATAACTAGGAGCTAAGGGGCTGCTATCATAACTAGGAGATAAGGAGCTGCTATCATAACTATAGGAGCTACAAGGAGCTGCTATCATAACTAGGAGCTAAGGAGCTGCTATCATAACTAGGAGCTACAAGGAACTGCTATAATAACTATAGGAGCTACAAGGAGCTGCTATCATAACTAGGAGCAAAGGAGCTGCTATCATAACTAGATGAGCTACAAGGAGCTGCTATAACTAGAGGAGCTCCAATACAAGGAGCTGTTATCATAACTAGGAGCTAAGGAGCTGATATCATAACTAGGAGCTAAGGAGCTGGGAAATGGTTTCGCGAAACTCTTTTGGCTGCTAAGGGACCATAGCACTCTCTTTGCCGATAGCTAATACATTGCTAAGAGAGTGCTATGGTCCCTTAGCGGCTAAGAGAGCTTCGAGAAACGATACCCTGATAATTAAAGCAAAGTTGTGGTATGCATGCATAAGTATCAAATCTTGAAAAGGATTGGACATTTAGCGCCAGACAAACCATGCAAAATCCAAAATCTGATCACCCCTATGCAAATCCGACCATTACTACCAATTTCAATGGTCAGAATTCCCTAGACAACATTTTCTTTTTCAATTGTGGACAAATCCAATCAGTATGGTATTCTCTCATTTCCGTGTTGGTAAAATATTGAAAGAAATGTGACATTCCCATTTGATTGGCCAACTATCAAGAAGATGATAACACAACAAAACATTCATGAAATTTGGCTTGGAAATGTAGTATATTTCTGAAAAGAGCAATATTTCCAAGTCATCACAATGTGGTTGGAATGTAGCCTTATCTTATACAGCATAGGGGATGGCTGGGATCTTCAGATGCCAGTATATAGAGGAGGTGTTGGGCATATCGAGTGTTTAATCAACATCATTATCTTCCTGTTACAATGATAAGCCATAAGGCATAAGGCATGATGACTTTGTGTGATGACAAATCACTTCTACAGCAAACTCTATAAATGCAATACCCTTCGTGAATATTGACATAGTTAATGCTATATTAACAAGAAATCATGGCATGTCATATATGTTTAAAAGTACAGCTTGTATTCTATATACAGAGTACATAGTGACCAATTAAATTAGCAAAGTGTACAGAGGGTCTGAGTAGTGGTTGAAATTCAAGTTTACTTCAAGTCTCCGAGACTGCATTTTCTCCATAAGTGGCAAAGTGTACAGGAAATAGTTCATATCATCTATAACATGTAATTGCATGGGTGGATCCAATAAGACCCAGACTCATCAATCTCATCTTTCTTTACATTAATCAATATTAGTATGAGTAAACACATTCAGACATCCTAGGTGAGACTGACATGCCAGTATTCAGTACTGAATATAATGTCTATTGATGTATTCTATCGCTCAAGATATAACTTTTGAAAAATGTGTCTCGACGGCATAAAGCAACTCTCTTATGGATGATATTAAAAATTATTTCTCTAACCTTCTCCCTGCTGAATAAAATCAAAGTGTTCTATTTCTGCATGTGATCGGGCAACTTAAGTTGTCTTCAGCAGGGAGAGGGTTAAAGGCAACACTAGAGAAAAGTCATTGCTTGCCATAAAATTAAATTCATTGAAACACTACTAGTAATATATACATTAACCACTTGAACTATAAGAATTATAAGGTACAATATAATTATACCAAATAATATTATATATTAAATTATATATATAAGTTATCTTACAGTATTTAAATTTGTATACAAAACTATTCAAGTATACTGAAAAAAGAGATTCACATGGTTTGTAGTAACTTGAAACAAAGTGTTTTATATTCACTATTTTATAACCTCAACACCAATGAAACAAATTTAATTTTAAAAACATATTAATTTAATTCTTATACAAGGAAGATTTATGAAATAATTTTGGAATAGCCAAGTGGTTTCAGTTTTAAATACCAGGAAGATTTATAAAATAAGTAATTATAGCTAAGTGGTTTCGTTCTTGGCTAGGTTGAGTTATAGTGAGAGCTTTACACATACCTTCCCTAGAAAGCATTTCAGAACCATTGTCCCAGAGCCTGTCCCTCTTCTGACCGTTTCAAACCCATGCAACACTAAACAGTCATGTTATTGTCATGACACCTCTTCAAAACTGTGCTAGTAATAGTACTAAAAACCCTTTGGTCTCCCTGAATCCCAGGCCTGCCCTGCCCGGGTTAACAATCCTGATGTTCACATACTTCATGACGCATGCTATGATTAATATATCTTGTTCTTTTCTTTGTGATTTAGTGTTATGAGTATTATGGCTACTGTGGAACTCTTCATTGAAAGGAGGATATGAACTACTTATTCTGATGTTACAACAGTGGAGGTATTTTTGAAATTATTTAAATATATTATATAGTACATTGTAGTTATTGCAGATTTTCTTCCATGACATTTTTGAAAAACATGTAATAAACCAGCAGAGGTGGAATAACCCAGAAAATAAATTAATATTATGTAGCAAAATTAGAAAGTAAATTGTAAATGGAATACTAAATGAAACAGGGGATCATGCCGATCACCCTGGGATTCGAACCTGAGTTGCTGGATTGTGAGTCCAACGCTCTACCAAATGAGCCAAAGGGATAACCCTGCTGCTTGAGCATCTTATATCACACCCGGCTACATAAATAACACATAATATTTTTAATTGATTAGTATTTTCTTTTTCATTCAATTTATCATTTATCATTTATTCCTAAATATAGTATTATATAGTCTAGTTTGTGACAGAACATGTATACTCAAAGACCATAGACCATGGTCTACAGTCACATACATATATATATGGTATCTACTAAAATATGCATATTCAGCAGCAGTATTATATGCAATGCATTAAATTGCATTGTTCAAAATGTGCAAGTACATGTACATATTATTCAAAGTGAACATATATGCATCTCTATAAAGTATATACTGAAGTAGCCTAATCTGGTAATAGGCCCTGTATAGCCTACTATGTTATTATTCATAAGTCACAAGGCATGTAGGCCTACATGTAAACACCTTAAATAGCACAGCAAGTGTAATATGACATAAATGAAGAACATTCAATAAGAAATGTTAAATGTGGTTGCCTTACCTTCTTGTACTGATTATGAACGCTATTCTGGTTTTCCATTACTTCCAAACTCTTGTCCGTGTTCTTGCGGTCCTGTAAGACAACAGCAGTTACATCCCTTGTACACATACTAATTGAAGTGTTGTAAAATATCATCAGTTTTATACATTTATCTATTTATAATATTTTAAAGATGAATAATTATTACGACATCCGTAAGTAGGTAATACAATAAGAATACGATAAGTTAAAGTATAATAATTATATTGACAATATTATGTTGTTTCAATATCTAGGAATTGCTTAACTGCAGATCCGTTTACTATGTTGCTATCTATTATGGCACCCTATTTACTATTTTGCTATTTATTATGGCACCCTATTTACTATTTTACCATCTATTATGGCACCCTATAGCTACATATCTGAAGCTAGGAAATGCTAGTCTTGTTATACCAACCAATAGAACTATTGTTAAAGACATACATTATACATTGAAGTCATTCATAATTCCAACATGAACATGATCACGATTTTTCTAATAGTAATCAGTGTTAAAGTCTATCTCATTAAACATTAAAAAATCATACATTTGTATACTGAGAAAAACACATAAATACATGGTAACTGAAAACATTCGAATTGTCAATTGGTATTGGTCATAACATCCTGCCAATTGACATTCGTGACTTTCGTGACTTTCGTGACTTTCGTGACTTTCGTGACTTTCGTGTACATGTCATTCATTTCGCCAATAATTCAGACGGATAGGACACCCACACGTAGCTGCTAACATGCACTGAACTGCTCCCGTATGAAGCGATCTAATTCTGGTGTTATTGCGACACAAATATAGCTGCATGTATGTACTGTACAGTCCATAAAACAAATATCCTCACCGTTAAAATTCTATAGAATATCGCTATGGCTGTCAATATAGAATGTCTGAGGAATCCGGTATTAAAATAAAATGAATAATAATCCGTGTAGAATTATGGTAATTCTATATTGATTACATGTATTCTTATGATTAATACTAGGGCGATGTTTATACAGAAAACAAACACCGGAAGGCACCGTGCGGTTTAACCAGTATTCGATAGGAAGCAAAAACAAAATATACCATTACAAATACTACCTTTTCATATTCGTTTTATTTTCGCCATGTCTCAAGAAATACCATAATTTATTATTTATGCATTCGCCAATTTAAAGTTCACTGTTCAATACACCAACACAGATGTAGGTCTAGTTTTAAAGTATATGCATCACACGTTTATAAATTCTTCGTAGTATACAGCATACAACCCATTCATGTCTGTTCTATGGCCTTAATTATGAAATGCTAAACAAAGATACCCATAAATATTATTGAATTTATGTACAGGCGTTCTACATAGAATCAACACGTTTGCAATGCTTCTTGCAGTTGTCTACCTTGGAATGCCATGATAATTAAAATGCTCTAGCTCGGAACTCCTAAAATTACTTATTACACTCTGAAGTGTTGTTGTCGTGAACCGTGTACTATAACAATTGATTCTCTGTGTGTTGAAATCATGAGGTCAATATCGAATGCCTCAGGAGGCCTATTTTACGGCTCCGAGTACATTATGACTATTAGTCTGATGCAGTTATATGTAAATGGAGAAGGAATCAAAGTGGGCGTGGACATCCTTTCAAACCCAGATTCAGTCTCGCCTGCAATAACAGATATCCGAGTATTGATGATGGTCATAGAAAACCATGGCAATAACTTTAACCTGATATTATTATCGTTCACATAGATACCAAGTCGCGTGTCATCATAAACGTGCATATAATATCTAACACATTGTAAAATACAATTATGTTTCCCTTTTCTATACCTAACTAAACTAGGGTGGTGTTCCATTGACAGTGTTGGACGCACATTCTGGACAGGGGGCTGCTCCTTTCTAGCTGTTCTGTCTGTACTTACTGTCCGACGCATGCGCAGTTACCAAGGATCATCACCACACAGTGTGCCTGCGCATGTTTGTATATTTTTGAAAATATGACAACTGCAGTCTGTTGAGAGTCAGGAAATGATAGTGATGACGTCCCAAATATAAAGTTAAATGTCTGACAGGTTAACAATATTGGATGTTGGTACAAATAACACTCTAAAGGCCGCGGTTATAAATATTATTTTATTATTTAGACTATTTCTTTAATTATATTTAAAAAAAATTAAACAATTGTTTTTTTTGGCAATCTTTAGGGCAGTCGGCCACGATGGAAATATTCATAGAGGTATCATCATTTTATTACATAGATATCTTACCTCCAGTTGAAGTTTGCTTCCCACTCTCTGGCACCAAGCTTTGTACTCGTATCCTAGCACTGATAGCTTCTTGAGGAACTCCCGCGTCTCCAGGGCAAGAACATTGCTGCCATCTAGATCCGAATGACACACCTCAATCCAGGTCTCAATCACCCTCAGTATACCGCGGTGGTTCAGCGGTATATCGAAGTTTGGCGTGGAGATCGAGGACTTGGCCGTGCTTGGGGACACGGAGGATTGGGTTCTCTCTGAGCTGGCAGGACTCGGGATTAGAACGTTCTGCGTGGACGAGGGGAACAGATAGTGTTGCGGGGTGTGCGAGGAGGAGGAGGAGGAGGTGGTGTTGGTGGTGTTGGTGGTGGTCTGCTCGAAGTGTGGGGACAGGTGGTTGGCAAAGCTGGAAGAATGTGGTGGCGAGGGGTACTCGAAGTGTTGGGGGCTTTGGCTCGCGGAGGAAGGCTGGGGGGAAGTAGGTGCTTCAAAGTGGACAACGATATTTGGCATGTCCGTAACGGAATCGTTATCCTCGTCCGGGACGCAGAACGTGACGTTCGACTGACAATCCATGTCCGTTGTCCTGATGGTGACAAGAGATCCAGTATTGGAAAGACCGTGATTCACTGCTGCATCAGATCTCCCTAAGCTATGGTCATCTCCCTCTGCCCCGAGGACAGAAGATAGATGACCCACCGAGCCATTCATGGGAGACGATATGGTCTTGTGCGCGAGGTTTTCAGGCACTGAGCTCGATCTGGAGAACACTGGAGACACATCCACGGGTGGGGTATCCATCACAAACGTGGGCAGGTTGGTCAGCTCTCGCTGCAGAGCGACCAGATCCATGTCAGGGGTGGAAGAACTGTTGGAGTCTTTCTGACTCAGTTGGCTCAGCTGGCTGAGATCACTGGACACGCTGTCTTTTCGAGACATTGACACATTCGCTTGAGACTTTGACAGGCGCCTCTTATTCGGCCACTTAAATATCTTCTTGGAAGTCTTGAGCTCGCTTCCAGAGTCGGGCATCTCCGGGAGAGGAGGCGGTTCCGGGTTCTGCGGGGCAGGTACTATATTGAGATCAAGAGGCGTCACCAGACTCTCCCCTATTGCCCGCAGAGCCATTTTGGTAGTTCCGTTTTTACTTGGCACATGGTTGTTGGCTCCCTTGGTATTTTGATCCTTCTCTTGCGAAACACACTGCTTGGCGACTGGAGGCGCTGATTCAGGCTCTCCCGCCGGATCAGTTATCACAACATGCAGGTTAGTTTTCCGCCGCTTCGACAGGGTATCACGGTTATCATCCGATATGTCCTCGTCCGACTTGCGGGGAGGACAACTATCAACCTTGTCCACCTTCGGCGGTTTCAGTTTGGTATCGCTGTACATAGTCTTCCTCCGAATCATGTTCCCGAACAACTTGTGCGCGAGGAGTCGGAGGACAATGACAGGATGCACCAGCACAGGAAGTGCCGCCAGGATGTAGTCCCTGAAGGGTTTGTGGTACATATCCTGGAGGAACTCCATGGAACAGGAAGGGGATGCCATTGGCGAGTACAACTGGTGAGCTGGGATGCTGGAGTCGCGCTCACAGGACAGGGAGTACACGCTGGGAAGCGAGCTGGAGAGATGGATGAGTGGAGAGTTGCTGCAATCTCGTTCTTCTATCATTGCCTCCTGAAAGTAGAGGAACTGGTTAAAAGTAGGAATGCTGAGACACATGTTTTGTGGTCAACATCAACATCAACATCATCAACAACAACAACAACAACAACTGGTCTCTCTCTCTCTCTCTCTCTCTCTCTCTCGCTCTCTCTCTCACAAACACACACACTCTCTCTTTCTCTCACTCTCTCTTTCTCTCTCACTCTGTCTCTCCGACTCTCACCCTGTCTCGCTCTTTCGCTTTATCTCTCTGTATCCCTTTCTCTCGATTACTTTCTCTGTCTCTATGTCTGTCTGACTTTCTCTCGCTCTCTTTCCCCCTCATATAAAACATTAATATGTTGATAACTATTGAGTACTGGGGACTAATACATTAGTAAATAACAAATTTTCGTTGGATAAATCCGACGTAATTACTCAGATCGAAATTCGTTTGTCCAAATATACAGGCCTATCAACTGTGATATTATATGCTTTTAACATTTTACAGAACGACTGTGAAGCATTCATTCATTTATACTTGATGCCTTCTAATGCAATACTAGTATATTATTGAACTATATCTGCTCTCATCCTAATGGAATCCTCTTTATTGAATGTCAGTGTTTAAATGTTAACGTCAAAACACTAAGACAACAGTTACTACGTGTCTCTGTATGCTGTATTTGATTACTAAACACACAACTTTCTGTACTGTTTAACATTGCACGCTGCACTGTTTATAAACTATTTCCGTCAATCTGTCGATCACACTGCATAACCTGCTAGCATTAGCCGGTGTTGGGAAAGCTGACTGTTTAGATTCTACTCTTTCGTCAACATTGATGCCTGGCCTCACCCACCGGAAGTCATCAAGAACACATGCTGCACCTACAACTCACTCGAACTAAACTAAACACTATCCACCATCTGTCGCAGCGGTGTTGCTATGTCTAATTTATTCACTTCACTCACTCACGGCAGACAACATGACAAACACATTGAGCTGTTCTATGACAATAATTATCAATCGTCTGTAAATATGAAAACGGACTCTATCGTATTTCCAACAGCAACATGAGTTGCCCGGATGTCAGTCGGTTAACCGACTTCCGGGTGGAAGTGATTTTGATTAATTATGTAGAATGAAAGAAAACGACACGAGCCTGTAGTGTAATCGGCCATTATGCCAATGTTAATACAGAGGCAGCATAATTATGTTAATAATCACAGTTTCACATATTACTCTACCGCCAGAGGTGTTTATTATTGGGTGTCATAATATAATATGGGTGTCATAATATAATATAAGTTTCCATAGGGTCTTCCTTGCAGGCATATATGTGCTAACTTTGGATCGTCATAAATACACAAGTTGTCGGAATGATATTTCTAGAATACTGCTGATTGTAGGTATTATATTCTATATATTGGTGACATCTGAAACCGACATTTTCAAACGGCATTTTAGAAGAGTACTTTTTAACAGTGATTTAATCTAAATTATTTAATTACGATTCTATTTATTTGTATTAAGGTGAATCAGCAAGAGGTATGTGCTGTGTATAATATCATGGCTTGTTTAGAGTTCCGCTCTTATACCTAGTCAATGACTACCGTATACTATACTGGGTATCGATTTTCGAAGCTCTCATATCCACCATTAGACCACAGCGCTCTCGGAAGTCCCCAGTCGCCATGTATTAGAGATCGCTACAAGAGAGCTATGATATCGTAGAAGATACGAGAACTTTTAGAAAGGACAACCTGTACAACATCGAATAACAGTTTCTCCGTCTTCATACAAAGAACCTACTACCCTGGGCATTCTGTATGGCGTAGGTTCATAAGGTAACCTTATCCATAGCTAAGGGTGGAGGTCCGGTTATTTGGAGGTATACACCCTTTTGTACAGGATAGCCTAAGGTATCGTATCACAAACCTTTCTTATCCTCCAAGAGACCATAGCCCGCTCGTTACAGTGTGTAGGCTATTGGCAAAACAGAGCTGTATGTCCTCATAGTGGATAAGAAAGCTTCGTGAAAGGATACCCTGGTTTATATAGGTCCTTGCCCTGTGACATCAGACCATCAACGGGGCTACATACGGGCATGCCTCCAATGTAAATCACGCACGGCAATGGAATCTAAAGACACCCAGAGGTCATGACCCCACCTGTATGACCTCTGACAGCAGGCCCTCCAGAGAGGCCGCCTGCAGATGGTGGTTGGGGCTCCACATCATGATGCGTCCCATTGCCATCAACTCGATGAAGCTGTCCTCTGGAGAATGCACTTGAAGCAGAGAGTTGGCAGTGGACTCCAGAAAGGCTGTCGGAAATAAAAGCACGGAATCAATACTGAGACTACTAGAGCAAGACCTGGGCCCGTATTCTCGAAACTTCTTAGCTAAGAACTTCTTAGTGAGAAAATATATCTTCTAAAATTAACATTAGCAGAAACCTAGTTAGGCAAATTCTTAGTACTTACGAACTTCTTAGGACTTACGAAGTTTTGAGAATACGGGCCCTGATTATAACCGAACACCTCGTCCGACATCCACCTACGAGTCCGACATCCACCTACGACTGTATGCACAGTGGATGCCACTTCGATTTCATGTTTAAATAAGTACAGATTCGTATATTATATGTTATACGATACCTCGGTATCTTGTTCTCTACTTCAATTCCTAATTAGTACAATGGTCGTGGATGGTTTATATCGTATCACAGATATATGCGTGGTGGACTATCAGGTTCCCGTTGCACGACGCTTTTGTAGGATACAACTAGTGTAACGTCAACGCTTTCTATATTGTGGCGGGAGCCCAGTTACAACTATTGTAGCACTACAAGAGCGTTGTGCAACGGGCACCTGGTTTGCGGGCCATGAACTGGACGTACGGTTGGTCGGGACTTAAATACTGTTACAGTAATAATAATGGACACAGCTTGTAACAGATTTATTTAAATACACATCCCAATATAAGTCTAACGAAAAGTTCAATAAAATGTGAAGAAAATGCATTTGACATTTGTGGAAAATAAATCAGCCCCGGAGCATTTTCCCGAATACATTGTATACTTAACGACATCATTAAGCCTTCGTTGACGAATATTTGAGGATTCCGAAAGAGTCATAGTATCCTCCACGAAGGTATAATTAACGACGCCGTTACGTATATGATAGCTCCGGGTACATGACCTCCGATAGATAAAAACCAATCCGCAATCGCTATCCAATGGCTTGAAAAGACACCTACGTCTTCTGTCAAAGAGATCCACCCTTCCTCCCAGCTTGTGGAGAAGACCCATGTAGACTAGAATTCGTGCCGCATGGTACTTGACGAACTTTGCGTACTTGGTGCTGTGGTTTGTGTAGTACCACTCGTCAGACGGCAGGAGGAGCTGCATCAACATATCCGCCACGTCGGCTTCGTTCAGCGCTTGGTGGTTGAGCGGGTTCAGTGCTATGCACGCCAAGGCTTGCAATAGAAGGCATAGCAGGTGCTGCAACAGACACGTTAGACATGATAAGATACTGGAGGAGAACAGTTACTGTTGGACATGATAAGATGATGGGAGAGAAGGGTTGGACATGATATAAGATGCTGGAAGGTTGGACATGATAAGATGATGGAAGGTTGGACATGATAAGATGCTGGAAGGTTGGACATGATATATACGATGCAGGGGCGGATTCAAGGGGGGGCTCACCCGGCTTGCGCCCCCCCTAGAATTGGACAATTTTGTTCATTAAACAT
>JAVCKZ010075829.1:0-26980 GCA_034780755.1 Lepetodrilus elevatus
GTTCAACTCTGTTTCTGCAAGACTGTTCAGCTCTGTTTCTGCAAGACTGTTCAGCTCTGTTTCTGCAAGACTGTTCAACTCTGTTTCTGCAAGACTGTTCAGCTCTGTTTCTGCAAGACTGTTCAGCTCTGTTTCTGCAAGACTGTTCAGCTCTGTTTCTGCAAGACTTGTTGCTCCTAGACCAGGTTACTGCTCAACTGGTCAGCTGCAATTTTTGTTTAAGCAGTTACAGACTGTACTGATGTTCAGTTTTGTCGATGCTTGACTGTGTTGTTACTCAATTTTCAATGTATTGTTCATTAATGGACTGTATTTTTGTTTGACTGCTGATAATGCACAAATGCATGTGCTGTTGATTGACGATGCTGATGCTCAACTGTGTTGGTGCTGAACTGTCTTACCCAACTATGTTGCTGCTTGACTGTGCTATTGCTCGACTGTTACTTGATCCTTGGCTCTTACTTCTCGACTGTCTGATTGCTCTAGTATTGTTGCTTGACCACTTGACTATGGTACTGCTGAACTGTAATGTTACTTAACTGTGTTAATGCTTGACTGTTTTATTACTTTACTATACTACTGTTCAACTAGGTATCTCTTTGGATGTTACTTCTGACTGCTTAAATGTTATTGCTTGACTGCTGAACTGTGTTGCTGCTGTTTGACTATGGTGTTGCTTGACTGCCCAACTATGTTGGCATTGTTGCTGCTTAACTGTTTTAATACTCCACTATGTTGCTACTTGACTGTGCTGCTGCTGCTGCTTGACTGCACTTCTGCTGCTGGACTGTTGCTGTTGTATTTTGTTGCTGCTGCTTGACTGCGCTGCTGCTGCTGCTAGACTGCATTACTTCTGCTTGACTGCGCTGCCATTGGACTGTTACCAATGGACTGGGTTACTGATCAGTGCACTATTCAGAGTCAGCTCGAGATCGGCAGCAGATTGAAATATGGCAGTTGGACCTGAGCCAAGCTGCCTGTTGGTTGTGCTTGACACGGGTGTTCAGGGTAGTAGTGTGTCATGTGGATTAATAGTTTGATGGATGGTTGTAGAGTACAACACATGCCCTCATTTAACCCAGGAAAATTAATGGCGAATTCTAACGTGGGATCTGGTAGTTGTAAAACATGAGATGGGATTTGTTGAACACATACTGCGTATTGTCAAAGGAATTGTCATATGTTTTGACATTTGTAATATTCGGCTGTATGCATGTATATCCTGTTTTGTTATCTATTGTAGAAATAATCATGTTATAAGACCTTATGATAATTGACATGTACTACATGATCATATGTTGGGAACCTCAAAGAAATGTAGTATACTAGTAAATAAATTTGAATACAATTTTTTTAGATAAACTACACACACACACACACACACACACACACACACACACATATATATAAAGAGAAATAAAGAGAGAGAGAAAGATTGAGAGAGAGAGGGAGGGAGGAAGGAAAATTCAGTATCACTGTAGATGTGTGTGTGTGTATATATACATTGATGTATTCTACAATGATTAATAATAATAAGCCTTTCACCAGTCACTGTTTCAGCAGTTTTGTACATACATGTCCTATTATGCACCTCTAAGTTTCTGAATTAATTTATTCTTCGCAGATGAAGAAAGAGATAGACATGACGCCTCCAGATCTCCTAAACGACTGTCTGTCCATACACAAACTGCACCCCGAGGGATCGCCGATGGAACACACGGACAGCGTACTGGGGCGATCGCCTCACACCTCAACCGCCTTCGATTTCAATCCAAGTATGTGCCAGTCCTATCTTTTTAAAGTGAAATATTGTTATATGCTTGTACTTCTTTTTTTTAATGTGCATCTGAGCAAATTCATCTTGAAATATATTGTATTTTTTTATTGTAATTGAATAACTATAATTTTTTATTGTAATTGAATAACTATAATAATAAAATGAATATAATTGTATAGTAAAAATTCAATAAATCTATAATAAAATTAATAATAAAATAAAATAAATAAAAATATAATATTTGAATGATATCCCGATGTAACATGAAGAGTTTCTGTTCACTAATATTTTTTGTTTGTAGAGAGTGGAAACACTTGGTTTAGTTAAAGCAAATTGGTTTTTATGAGCGCACCATATGGTAACTGAAATTAAAGGGCACAATAATTATGTAGAGATTATTATCCAAGTGTTTTCATGTATTGTAAATATCATATATTAGGCCATGCAAAAACAAATGTATTGTTTCTCGGACCATGTTTTTTTTATATATTCAAACATATGAGCTTATTTATTTAGTTTTTGTTGTAAATATGTATGGAGGTGTAGACAGGTTCCTAGTTAATATTTGAGGTATTTTTTTATGCTTAAATGTATTGTCCTGTTACGACAATACTAGTTTGTAGGCAGAATTATACCAACAGTTTGAATAAGAAACAACAATCACGATTCTAAAAAGAATTATGGAAATGGACAAAGACAGAACAAAGAGTGAGAATAATTTCATTATTATCTGTTTTTATTTCAAAATAGCAGTAAAAGATTTACATATGGGGATCAAAGATTGCGTCAGAGAAACAATAACATAACACTATTTGGCCTCAGTACCAGAAAGTGTGTTATCTGAGTGTCTGGTTTTATTCTTGATGTATGGTATTTACAATACAGAAATACAATCAGGCAATAATCTGTTGATCATATATAATGCCATTCCTTGTCACATCATGTAATACCAGTCAAATTGGGTTATTATACATCGATAGCCCTAGTCATTACATAATAATTATTTCTAATTGCAAATCAATTTCTTGATTTGTTTATTTTTTCTTCCTTTTTCTTCAGTAATATACAGCATGTACATCCACTATTAAATATTAATTTGTATTCATTTTAATTTGAAATTATTATTATTTCTTTTTAACATTTCAAATTATTAAAATCCAGCATGTTGTTAAACATCACTATTTATAACATAACTATTGAATAATACCCCTAGTCATTATTTAATCATTCGTTTCTTTTTCTTTTCTTTTCGTACCACTAGTAAATATTAATTTGTATTAATTTAAATTTGAAATTATCATCAATTTTGGTTAATTTCAAATGATTACAATCCAGCATTTAGAACATAACTATTTATATAATTTGTCAGTAGTTTATTCTTCGAATAAAAAAAATAAAGGTAATTCTTCCATAAGTTTTGATAGTCATGTGTATCCCAGCAACAGAGCATATTAAGGAATGCTTGGTCATACTATCGACAACCATGATTGCATGTCAAGATATTCAAGTGACAAGACCCTCAAATACTGAGGTGTACACATACACATGGAAAACTACGATCGCTAAGTCAGTCTTGTTGAAACCTATATCTAGCAGTAAGCTAATGAACAAACAACAATTCAGTGGATCTAGGATATGCTTGTGAATGTATATTATGCAGTGTTAAAATCTCAGTGAGGATGATTGTCTGACGATTGTCCGATGATTGTCTGATGATTGTTTGTCTAATAGAGAACACTGGGGTAAATAATGACCCCCTAAACATAGGCATATAATGAGTGGCAGCGAGTGCGTTCTGTGGCGTGTGATTGACAGTTGTACCAGCCATGTAAATTGTGCTATGCACGAGGAACCAGGACCAGGTGTCCTTGTTTTTACACTTGTCGGTTATCTTGAGGCCCGATCACTATAATAATATCTGCATGTTCTGTAGTCTTTCTTCCCGCTGCTAATAACATAGATACCATAGTGTCTTTCCATTATTTCGAAAACTTCCTACTTTAAAAAAATTATATTTAAATGTATATATATATAAATTTATCATTGAATTATTGATTTCTTTTCTCCAAAGATAATCGCTGTGATTTTCCAAAATTAAAATATTATGTTGTTTTTATATTTAGAAATTCATGTTAGAGGTATGAACTTTAACAAAATAAGTAAAACTTGTTCAAATGAGTAAAACAAATTCTTGAGGGTTTGTTAAAGAATATTCAAATTAAATTTCTTCAGGGGCCAGTTTTGCAAAACATTTATCACACTGCAATCATATTGTCTCACCACCATTGTATCTACACCCCATCCAAATCCAAACCAATTCCGCCAATGACTGTCCAACTCACATTGAATCTTTAGCAGCTCCTATACCGTGTCCCTTTGAACCTGGATTTGACCCTGGAACCTTTGGCTCTGAAGTCCAACCGTTCTACCACTGCACTACCACCTGCCCCGCACCCCTCTGAATTCTCCCCTAATGGCGCCACTCATCTAGTAACCCACCACTCTGAATTATCCCCTAATGGCGCCACTCATCTAGTAACCCACCACTCTGAATTCTCCCCTAATGGCGCCACTCATCTAGTAACCCACCACTCTGAATCCTCCCCTAATGGAACCACTCATCTAGTAACCCACCACTCTGAATCCTCCCCTAATGGCGCCACTCATCTAGTAACCCACCACTCTGAATCCTCCCATACTGGTGCCACTCATCTAGTAACTGTGTTCTTGTTTCAGGTCTCTTCTCCAGCTCACATTCCAGCCGTTGTGGCACGGCCTCCGGAGTGGTCAGCAATCACCAGTCACCGGTCAGCATGCAGGGCAGTCCGATGACCACCGGCGGTGGCGGCGGCTCCCTCAGTGTGGTCAATGAGGAGGAGAGGTCAGTAAACTAGTCACTCTTCGGACAAACAATAATAATGACATTTAACCCTCTCAATGTAGACCAGTCAGTCTTTGGACAAACAATAATAATGACATTTAACCCTCTCCATATAGACCAGTCATAATAATATGGACATTATAGACCACCAAATTCTGCAGCATAAACGTATGCTCATCGTGCTTACATAAGGTGGAATGAAAGAATAAAAATCGGGGAATTTAAGAGAGATTGAATTTGGGAAATGGATATGGTTTTAGGTTTGATTTAACCCTCTCCCTGCTGGATTAGGCACATGGATTGCTCTTCAGGGCTTCTCCAGATGCCTGTGAGGCAGAGTTCAGTTGGCAAAGAATTCAATTTTACAGAAGCAGCAACTATTGATTCTGACTTCACGTGTAATTTGCCGGTTGACAGAAAATAAACATAACTGATCAATATAATTGTCCATAATTGTTATAAACACCAATACATGTTTTTTTAACCCTCTCCATTCTGGAGGCAACCGGTGATGCCCTATGGAGCAGTGTCTGTGCCTAGCCCAGCAGGGAGAGGGTGAAAGTTGGCTAACTGTTTGTTAATAACAGTAATTTTTATCAACTATACTTTTCGTCATACACATTTACCAGTAAAACCAATAAAATTGGCTTTGACTTTGTGTCAACTTTTTGCCTACCGGTCTTTGTTTATGTTCCATGATGGTTTATTCATCTCGTTATTTCACTATTTATTATTATACTTTTTTTTAGACTAATACACTGTCAGCGATATATTTTACATCATAAAGAAAAATATGTATCCGTGTGCGATTTGATCCTGTGTGAGATTTGACCCTGTGTGTAGGCGAGAAATATTGACACTGTTAGTGGGGTGCGATGATTACCTGAAGAGGTTACTGTTCACAAGGGGACACAACTCAGGAATCCAACAGAGGATGGCTATAAGATTCATTGTATAATATAATATAATAATATTGGTTTTATTAACGTGGGTATTAGTGGCATGATTTCAGTTTAGTTTAAACCTATTTTATTCACAATAGAAATAGAAAAAGTGGCATGATTTCAGGTGAACAGGATGTTTTGAGAAGAATGCTTTCTATTGAAGATAAATTCAGTCAATATTTAGTCTAGACAGAACGTCTTCAGTGTAAGGATGTGGTTTTTTCCAAGTTTAGTATTGAGACGCCTGCAGAACGGTTTGCATACAAGTCCTACTGTGTTCCATTGGAAGGAGAGATTGTTGATCTCATACATGTCCTGATATCATTTTTTTTCGCATTTTACTGATCGGCTATTGTTACACTTAACTGGATTTTGTTGGATTTTGGTGATTGGCCTGTTCCACCAATGATTGGCTTGTTTAACACTTCACTGGATTTTGTTTAAGCCCACCCCACATTGTACGAAGCTACTGGTTGTTGCACTGTATGCTTTCTCAAGTTGGTTGTAGATATACTGTATAATTATTATATTGATGTTAATTATTTTGATTTCCAGTATGAACGTCTACTCGCCCGCCCCCTCGGGAATGTTGAGTCCCCGCCCCCTGCCTCCCATTGGTCGACGTGGACCCGTCATGCAACAGCCCAACCCATATCCAGTCACGTCGTACCAAGGTTACCCAGGAAACATGCAGGGTATGTATATATATATATATATACGTATACAGTATCAGTTCTTATGTATACAGCCCCACAACTTACATGTTAACTATTATATGTTTCTTGTACAATCTTTGCTTTTGGTAAGAATTAATATTAATAATATTAATGCACTCATTCATCATGTCCCCAATTTTACACCAAATTTGCATATTGCTCATGGTGCTAACCTTATTACACTAGTCAATGGATCAGTGTGCAGGAGCTTTCCAGTCTCAGCTCCATTGGGAGTATTGTTATTGACATTGTTGTTATTCTTCTTATTTTTATTATTCTTACCAATATTATTTTGATTATTTAATATTTTGTACTCATTTTTTATTTATTAGTTAGTTAGTAGTATTTACTTTAGTTATTTTAAAGTAATTTACTTATTTTCTATTCTTATTTTATTTGTAAAATATTTTTAATGTTTTTATTTTAAATTATTTTTATTTTTATTTTTACCGTACTATATTTCAGACATGTCCAACACAAACGGATACCCACAGTACCCTCAGCGTTACAACGCCTTCACCAACATCAACAGCTGCCGGATGGGCGCAATGCAGTCGCAAAGGGTGTCGCTACAGAACTTCACCGAGGAGCAGTTCGTCAACATGCCCATGAATCTCGGACAGCAAGGTACGTACTGCCAAGTGGAAAATGTTAGCAATATAATTTAAACATTTACCAGCTGTTTTTAAATACTTGTATTTATTCTTATTTCAAAATGCCAGCTTATAATGTTATTACCTCAACTATGGTAAAGTAGCAGAATGTTGGAGTTAATATTTTTAAATACTGTACTTGTATTTATTCTTATTTTAAAATTCCATCTTATAATGTTATTGCCTCAACTATGGTAAAGTAGCATAATGCTTGGTGTTCATGTTTAATCAGTTAATATTTTTAATTATAATTTTTATATTTTTAAATACTTGTATTTGTTTTTATTTCAAAATGCCATGTTTTGTAATGTTATTGTCGCACAAGGAATGTTTTACGGAAATATAAAATGTCAACCTGGTCTTGTCTATTACAGATGTCATATTTTATTTTTAATATATTATAATTTAATTTAAAAAACTTTTATTTTCTATTCAACATCATCTATTATGTTTACACAGCTGCAAGATTTTTGTTTACTGACTTACCTGTCAAAGATGTCATGATTTTTCACACCTTTGTGAAATCACAGGTGGGGCTAACACAAAATATGACCTTAACCTTCTCCACGCTCCACTTGTCATTGCAGGTTACGGCGACCCTCAGCACATGGCCATGGAGCAGTTCGGAATGACCACCGGAACGGAGGACACAAATGTTCCACAGTATCTCCAACTTTCCGCGGTGGACCGCTGCAACAGTCGTCTCTCTGCGGTCTATGCTGCCGATGGCTCCAATTAGAACACGTGACTGCTTCATAGCGACCTGCGGAACACGTGACTGTATTATATTTACCTGCAGAATATGCGACTGTATTATATTTACCTGCAGAATATGCGACTGTATTATTTACCTGCGGAACACGTGACTGTTTCAATATTTACCCGCGGAACACAAGACTGTTTCAATATTTACCTGCAGAACACAAGACTGTTTCAATATTTACCTGCAGAACATGTGACTGTTTCAATATTTACCTGCGGAACACGCGACTGTTTCAATATTTACCCGCGGATTATGTGACTGTTTCAATATTTACCTGTGGAACACATGACTTGAGCATTGTGTTTTTTAGCAGGCATTTCCTCGATAATCTAATGTCCAAACTAAAAATTGGAACTAGCTACGCAATGTGTGAAACACATTAAAATAAATTCATTTTCTCACGTGTCAATATTTACATTGATGAATGAGACATGTTTATGATTTACGCAGCATTTAGTAATTTAGAAATTTTGTGATTATTGTGATATTTAACAGCAGAGAAGTATTAGCCATAACACTGTTTTGGTAAAAATCATACCATTGGCAGCATTAGAATTCTGCTACACAATGTTTATTGATTTTTATTTTGAATAATTACTCGTAAATTTTCATGACATTTTTTTAAAACATTTTTTTCATGACATTGGACAGAGAGGATTGACAAATCGTTGAAATAATTTACAGTTTTTATGGTCTTTCAAATCTGTCCATTTCTGGTTTTCCACATCAGAGTTCATTAAGACATCATATTATAACAGAATTGCATGTCCACATACATGATCAGGCATACTTATACTTTTGTATATTCTTGAAATTTCACATTGGATCACAGAAGTCCAGGTATTATTATTATTGTTACCGTCCATTGATAATATTGCCAAATATTTTGGAATGTCTACAATTTCTCATTTCTTTACATGTAAATAATACTTTTGTTTGTACCGGTATATTACATTTTCTTATAGTGTATTTGTTCCTGAATTACCGTCCAACCACTTTTCGTATTGACCAGATTATATGAGAGTTTTACTAATATTTTATTTCTCTTTTTTTTTTTCATTTCTAACTTTCATTTTGGCAGTACAGCTGTAACAAGGATTTTTAATTATTGCAATTCAATATGTATTGTTCATGCCAAAAGTCAGTGCTAGAAATATATATACTCAAGGAAATTAATTAAAGGCCAGTGGTCCTTTTGGACATATAAATCTTTGCATTGTCCATGAAGAATTTCGAAATGTCTACAATCTTCAAGTATTCTAACTCTCCCCATGCTGAAAGGCAACATAAAGAGCAGTGACTGCCTAATTCAACAGGGAGAGGGTTAATGAACCTGCATTGTATGAAGAATGGTACAAGAATTCTCCAATCCAAATTCGACAAAATATATGTAGGTCCTTAATTTATTTTATTGAGTATATATTAATATCAAGCACAAAATACTAAAACATATTCACAGGCCTTTAATATGGATGTATATATTCATGCACATTTCATTATGACTAATAATTACATTTTATTTTCCAATTTATTATTAATTTCTATTTTCCACGTTCATAGTGTCAATGAGGAAAGATTTCCACTGTGACTTAAAACAACACCTTGCTCATCAACTAATTCCTCACTTATGATTAAATTCTACATTCCACTTACTAATAAATTCTATGTTCATAACATATTTTGCCAGTAAGTGAATAAATATTTGATAAATTCTTTTAATATTCTGCTGGTCAGATCAATTTGTTTTAATGAAACATTTGGGAAAAGCTTTTCATTAACTGAATGATAATTTATATGTTGCATATGTAAATAATTAATTAGTGCCATAAAGTGTTTCATACGCACAAACCCATATTATTAACAGGAATGAGTTTATATATACTATATTATTGACAACAATAATGTCCGTCGTTATTTTAGTCTTTGTCAAAAATGTTGGCAATTTTGTTTTTAAATTTATTTATTTTTACATTTCTTTTAAAAGCATTGTCTGAAAGAATGTAGACTAAAACGAAAATCATCACAAAAATTAAATAAATAATTGCCACCATTTTTAAAAACCAGAGACTATCATTGTCTATGCATTTATCTCAACTTCAATCTTCTTACAACAAAATATACCAGTATATGTATTTGAACTGTCATGTCCTGAGATTATGAAACTTTTTTGACTATGTTTTCATGTCAAAGTTTTCTTCACAAATCCTCATTATAAATTTTGAGATTTAGTATGAAATCATACTCAAAACATTTCATAATATCAGGGCCAGATTATTTCATAATTTCCCCAACAACATTATGACATTTGGACTTTGTCAAACATACAAATTCTTTATCACTTTACAGATATGTTAGGTATGCTTTGCTTGTGATTTTCAACAATAACAACATATAGACTTTTGACATATGACAATGTTTTTAGACATGTTAGACATTGATTGAGCGCAATAATCAATAATAGACTGATCCAATTTTACGAAACATTTTTGAGTATGATTTCATGCTTAATTAAAATTTTGCAAATGGGATATGAGTGAAAAACATGAATTGAGTATGAAATTGTACTAAGAAAAGTTTTGTAATCTCGGGGCCTGGTTATGTTAATAATTCCTTGTCTATTTTTTTCAAATGTAGCTTGATTAGAATTCTGTTTAAAAACATACAGGTAATTCTTGAAAATGCAATGTGTATTATGTTGAACTTATTCCTAAAATATATAATTTCATTTTCAGTTCTTAGAGCATGTTTGATACTATAATTATATCCAAATACTGTTTCTAACCGACAAGCATTATCACCACATTCTGCTGAAATATTAATCCGTCCCATTTCCTTGTAATGCATTTGCATAATTTATGCAAATATATTCATAAATACATACCGTATATATTTAGATATAGTTCGGACGACTTTTTCGTCCAGATTAATTTTATGGCTGAAATTGAATTTGAATTTCCATTGAAATTCAAAATTGAAGTCAATATTTAACAATTCATTAAAAAAGTAGTTTAACGTGTTTGTAGAACACGTAACAAAAACGTAGCAGAAGGTTGTGATTAGCAAAATGTATATATATATATTTACCGTGTTGTATTGTTTTATTAAATGTGATCGCATATGTCTAGTGTACTATTAGTCTCATGAGTATATTTCACACTTCATGCGTGTGTTACAGCATCATTTTGTACCATATGTATCCATAGTTAATAATTGTATATCTGTGTTCATTATTAATAATCTTTCATGCTCTTTTCTCCGTCTTGTTGTACATATAATGTATGCAGTCGATATCCCTTTAAGAGCTACGATAGAATCACATAGACAGTGTCTGATATTTCTAAGAAATGTCCCACTGTAATCTTGACCCACTATCTCCCAGGTAAATAATTAGATACATACGGTAAGTCATGTGAAGAGTATTTTCTCGGATTCGCCATAATTCCTGACACCCCTTCTTTCCAAAATACACACGGCCTCAATATATATTACCATAATTATCCTAATAATTCAAACAGGCGGAAATAAATAAATTTGTAGCTGTTCGAATTGGTAGAAAAATACAAAAGATTTAAATGATCAGTGTTCGTATAATTAGGGATAACTAAATTAAAGTAGAAAATATGGTTGTAAATGAGATGGTAAATAAATGAGAGATTTTATAAAAAAAGATAACCACAATTATTTTTTTGTACTGATTGTTGAAAAAAATTGTGTTTGATTTATCAGAAAATTTACGATTAAAAAAATGGTCATGTTTGTAATTTTAGGCTCACTAAAAATTTTTTTTGCCAATTAATATAGGTGTTCGAACTATTAGAGAGTTTGAATTAGTAGAGTAATTACTGCACCAGGTCCAATGATATTATTCATCACGTAAATGTGAAAGATTCCTGATGTAACATGAAACAAAAACAATAACCCACTCGCTCAAATGATATAAAAATAATTAAGTTTGAAATTACTGCAATTTTGACATCAGAATTCACAATAGGAATACAATGGGGAGAGGGGAAGAGAATTAATATGATTTTCAACAAATATCAAAAAGGTCTCCAAACCCGGTTTGTAGAATTTAGTTGCATACTAGTACCTAGATTGAGAATATTTAGGATCAGTGTCCATACTCATGCTTTATTTGACCTCAGCATAATTTCAAGTTTTAGCCAAATTTATGAATAAATTGTATGGCAGGCAAAATATGTCAAAATATGGAAAGACATTTGCTAGATACTGTTTAAAGTATTTGCAAACTGTTAAAACTTTACACAGTCCTTTTATAAATTTGCACAATGTTTTTAATTGCATATCATAATCTGTTTAAAGTATGTGCAATCTGTTACAACAGTGTTGTCTATTAAAAGTATGTACCATCTCTTTTGCAATCTTACAATTTGCATTGTCTTATTTTTAATTGTGCATAACACATAATTACGTTATCTAAATTGTAGATCATTGAGAGAAAACCAAAAATATTTCTTCATAGATAGTTTGAAAATTTAGTGTTTGGAATTTAAACAAAATATACAGTTTGCACACTTTAAAACAAATACTGACAATTTAAATAGTTTTGAAATTTTATAGTTTACTTTTGGCATACTAGTACTAGGCTTTCCATACAATATTGTTCACTTGTTGAAAATACCCCATGAAAATTGCAATATTAACCCCGTGATACTGTGTAGTAGATAGCCATTAGACAATGTTTTATTAAAATCCACTTGTGTTGTGGCTATGGATTTGTACATAGTGTTATGTATTAGAAATCAAAACTACATGTATTGAAGTATCTCTATATTCATATGCATATAATTACTTTTTCATGAAGCAGATCTGTAGAGTTTTCAATATGGATAAAAATCACACTAAAGTTCAAATATTTTGAATTTTCAAGACAATATGCCATCCCCCATTCGGTAGTTTTATTTATTGAATCATACCACATTCATGATATTTAAATAGTAATGACGTACTGTGTAATTTATTTAAATATTGGGGTATACAAATCTTTATAAAATCATGAAAAATTCAAGTCATTTTTAAGACCATTCATTTTCCAGTATATTGATGTACATGTACATGTTACCAGTTATCTATTAATCTGAGTCATTTGTAGATTGCACTATGCCAATTCCTGATCACCAGAGCCAATTAATTGGCACTCATCCTCTAAACCCAAACTCATGGACTCCTGAAACATACAATATCATTTCCTGGGCAAATTCAGGCCCTGTGACTCCATTATGACTTACTCAGATCAAAGTTGAATTGAGCCAATCGGAGAGCTTCTCTTAAACCTTTTCGTAGTGTTGACAACAGACAACATGTCCAAGAAGAGGAGCTACATGGTCTTAGATTGGTCTTATTTTTCCGACTTTTTGGAATACACTTCATCATGATCTTTTCTGAATGGGGTTAGTGAAAGATTCCCGCTGTGATGTAAAATACAATGTACTCACTCCATCTAAATGGGGTTACCACTAAGGATATTATCAGAGCTGTAGCGTATGAATAGTAATAACTGAGTCTGGGCCTCAAGGATGTTGTGCATTTCGGCATTAAACCATCTGATAATGTAAAATACAAACTGACGATATTGGTGTCGCTATGATCCAATCTGGCCCGTTTCACGAAAGTCATACAGGTAGCCTGGAACTAAATCAATGTTTTCGCCATTTTCTGCTGTATGCATTTTTGTGAAATGCCAGCCTGGCCTTGGTTCCATAGAACAATCGTAACACACCGATAGTCGTAACTCCTATATACATTAACATGCAGTTACGACTCTCGTAGCGCTACCTTTACTCCATGTAATGAGGGCATGATGATTACGGTACCACATCATTTGATGTACAATATTGAAGAGTTTAAAATTTTAAATTATTTTTGTGGATCCGAAAATTAAGTCTCCCATTTCTGATTGGAAGTTGGCATGGTGTTATCTACTAACGACTCAGACAAGCAGAAAAACTAATAACATATTGTACGTTGTGTTGGATTCAACTATGTTGTTATAATGACTAGGGAGATGAAATGTATGTGGCATGTTATTATATAGCATCTATACAATCAAATAGTATACTAGTATACTTTTCATATATGAACCCTTTTCAATGTTCACTCCAAATTGGTTTGGTCATTTTTCAAATGTTAGAATCAAACACGTTTTATCAGAGTTTTTTAGCCAGGTTTTATTTAATGACATTTTGAGAGAAAAATATATTTGTTTCTGTTATTTTACCCGAGGATTGTTTTTTTCTTTCTGGATATTAAAAATTAGATTACAGAAATATATTTGACAATTAAATATGGCATTTTTTCTATGTTTTGAGACATGGTTGCCATATAGTGTTGATGAATGTGATATGTATAAGCTATATATGCCTGCATGCTATTGCATTAAGATGTGATATTTATAATAGCTCTTTGCAGTGTGAAATTTGACCGTCCAGAACTGATTGTGACTTCACTTGTATTTTGGTCCATGCCATATATTTTAGTGCTACATTTGTCGGTCTGAGGATGTGCTATATGTTTGTTTTCATATTGTTGTTCATTACTTTCTTAATTTTAAAATACACATTCCACGCTTTTTTCTTCTACATTTAAAAAAAAGGTGTTTCTCTCATTTTGGGCATTGGTATTTTATTTTACTTTTTTTTCCCTGACATTAATGACAAAAATACTTTACGTTTTAGGAGATTAAAGATTGGACCTAATTATTTAACATTCTCCCTGCTAGTTAGGCACAGGCATTGCTCATTAGGGCATCTATGGTTTTTAAGATAAAAATATGATTTACAATATTTCTGAAATTACATGTTTGTAGAAATATTATAATTATTAAAGTATATTTTTTTTACATTCTGTACAGATTAATGTCATACTATTCAACTATTAATAACATAGATATAAAAAGTTAACAGATTAACAATCTCATATTTTTATGTAAAAGTAGTTATCTTATCATTTTTCAGACATTATTTTACTTTCAGATCAACTACAATGTAAACACTGGAGGTAATTTCTATTGATAAATCACATAAACTTACAAAATGTTTTAAATTGTAATTTTAAGAACATATTTCTGTAAATTATAATATGTATTAAAAAAGTAAGTTTATTTATAGCACTATTGAATTAACGTGTATTTATTATAATAACTGTATTTTATTTCGTATAGTATTTGGAAATAGCACAATATAGTTTAAAGTATTTAAATAAATGTGTGTACATAAATGTTTACAAAAATAGTGAATAAGTGAAAACATTATGATACAAAAATATGAGCTTTTAATTTTGACGGCAAATCTGCCGTCTCATCTTTCCTGATACAAGGTTGTTTAAAACTTCTGCTGTGTCGCAACATACACATCTGTGATCACTATTGTGAGACGTAAATGTTCAAAGTGATACAAAATTCCAGTCTTATATTGTTATGTTTTCCCCCCCCCCTTACTTGTGATAATGTATAGTGCTCAGAGAAATTTCATATAGTTTCTAATCAAAAATGTGTGACTCATAATCACAGATTGTTACATCCTATCAAGAGGAAAGTGTTGTATATTAATTGCTCATTTGTTACTTTGCATGTCTTTGTTCAATATGATATTTTTGTACAATACAAAATTTCTCGTGAAAAAAATTAATTACACAAAGTGTAGATTGGCTGTGAATTGGAAACAATATGTGTAGGGAAGGATACTGTGGTTGGCAAAGATAGAGAGATGGATGTAGGGAGATAGAGAGACAAAAGGAGGAGTATGAAAGCTTTCTTCCAAGTGCCTTACTATTGGGCCCAGATTTGTTCTTAGCCGCCACTTCTGTAAAAGATTTGTCTGTTATATTGCTGGTCATTAAATGTCGGTGATTTATGTTTATTGTCGTGTTTATATTTTCACCAGCTAACAAGAACCAGTCCAAGAATGAGAACTGCACTGAAACACTACAGAGTGGAGAACATTTAAATTTAAATTAGGATTTAGAGCAGCTTTCCACTTGCATCACAACAGCTTGTCAGTTCAGGGCTGGAGGAAACCTGCAACATCCGTAGCAGTAAATCTGCGAGCAATGTCTGGTACTGACAGACCAAGGATGAAAACTGCATTGCCACGGTACAGTCAGCTCATCCTATAATGATCTCGTTCGAAAGACAACTTCTGTGAACATTGATGTCAGGCTCTCAAAGCCCAAACCCACCCCATATCCTATGGAATACGTATCGGAAATACAGGAGATCATTTTCAGACGACAACATCAAAAAGGGAACTTATGTAAACATTGATGTCTGTTTTGTGTGTGGGTTTGAATGGACATTTAGCTCCCATGTCTGGCCTCAAGATTACGAGACCTTTTGAGTACGATTCCATGCTAAAACTCAAAGGTTTGTTTACCAATGTGCATATAAAATTTGAAATCATACTCAAAATGTTTTGTAATCTCTGGGTCTGATCTTCCGCTCGCCCAATGAATCATTGCATCATGGTATATTGCCTCAAATCCATGTTCAAAAGCTTGTTCATAGCTGTTACATTATGCAAGTACAGTAGACCTCGCATATACCAGCCTCGGATAAACTGGAAAACCGCCTATAATTGACTGAATCTGAAGTCACGGTCCCGTCTAACGCTAATTACAGCATATGCATATAACAGACTTCGCATATAACGGACAAAAATAGCCGGTCCCAATGAGTATGGTACGTTAATAATATGTGAAGTCTACTGTATGTTGCAATAATGAATGTTATCTTTGGTCTGTAACATCTTCAATGAACGCATTTTACCGAAATTGCCTTTTAAAATAAAATGTACCGTATTAAAAAAATACAAAACAATTTAATAAGTGTAAAGACAATATATTTATTGCTTTAAAAAAAGCTGATCTGTAGCATTCTAAACGACTGTACATTCACAAGCACAATGCATCACAACAATTTGTGTAATCACATTCTAAGAGGCACTTTGTTCTCATATATGACTAGCTATATACTAGTATGCAGTTTGCAATATACCTTGAAGGATACCACAGACAACATTAAAATCTGGTGGTTACTTAAAGCACTTGCATAATTTAACATATAGTGCAGACTATACCTGGCATGAATAAATGTGAATTCTTCACTAAAGGATATGTACTAAAGAAAGCAATGAATATTGTAGAAATTAAATTATATTTAAATTTTGGCTTGAAGCCATTTAACACTATCAATTGAACACAGCTTCTATAGCATTAACCCTCTCCCTGCTGGATTAGGCACAGACACTGCTCTTAGGGCATATCTTGTTGCCTTCAGCATCAAGAGAGTTAAATTGTGTTGAAACAGCAAGTTCATAAAGTATTCTTCATTTTTGGTTATTTTGCAAAGCAGTATGCCCATTATGACAATATAAGATAAACAAGTACTACATACAATCTGTGATATATTCCAATACTAGTAATTGGTTTTATGTTGTGCTATACCATTTGACATAAATATATATCACTTGAGCAAGTTTAATTTGACCACCATATTAACTTTTCTCTCATTGGTTCTTGTTTGTTTTGTTTTTCAAAATAAGGATTCTATAAAAACTAATATAATTCTTAGAAACAGGTTATAATAGACACAAGCATGTTAACCCTCTCCCTGCTGGATTAGCCACAGGCACCTGTCTTTAGGGCATCTCTTGTTGCCTCCAGCAATGAAAGAGTTAAAACTAATGTGTATGCCCAAAACAACCAAATCAGATAACTTCCATTGTAAGATAAATATGATTCATGCAAAGCGCAAAAAGATTGTTTTGGTAGCGACCGGGTAAAAAGTGTGGGATGTGGGTGGGGGGTCAATGGGAGAAGGGAGGGGGATTTGGGGGCGAGAGAGGATACCATATCTTACTGTGTCAGATTTATATCCCAACTATCTACCAGTCCAACCGTTTCATTAACCACACAACTATCTACCAGTCCAACCGTTTCATTAACCACATTTGTTCAAATCCAATTTTCATTTTACAGAAATACAAGCATAGTACCTCTTTAATTATTATTTTTAATATTTCCCTTGAATACATGGGCATTTATATAACATTATACATGGCATAATGAGGTATTATTTATTTGGCGATATTAGAAGCACTACATATTTAATACAGGTACACACATATATCTTCACAGCAATAAATAGTCAAGTAAACATTAACTGTAATAAACATTCAAAATGCATATTCTCCAAACAGCACTGTACAGTTAATATAGACAGTATAACTTTAATGCAAGGTATATATACTTATATTTATATATTTATATATTTGGAGGGTTTTTTTACATTGATTTTGTCTGTTTGTTATTCACTGGTGTAATATTCTTCTTAAAAAATAGTAGGATCAATATTTTGTAAATAATGCAATATTCAGAGATCAAAAGTTAGAATTTCGATGTCAACACGATATGCTGATTTGGTGTAAACAGCATTTCGACTAAGTCATAGTCATCTAAGGTCAAGGATGGAAAATATTTACCCCCATTCTTGAATAAAAACAGTATAATGTTTTAATAGACCAATATTCTTGAGACTATTCAGGTCTCAATTTAGCAACTAATTTTGCATTTGGTATCCAATATTTCACTTATTTTTAGTGTTTTGGGCTGCAGGAGCCATTTTTCTCCTTGTTAAGGTTGCTATGTAACATGGATCTTGTCATTTCTTGGGTTCATTCTAAGATCTACGGTATGTAATTACCGTAAGTACCATTCTCAGACACCAATCAGAAAGTACATGTACTAACCAACAAGGACTACAGGTCAGGTTAACCCCATATGCACTTTAACCTAAACAAAAATAACATCTTCAAAAAACATCATAGGAATAAAAAATCTCTGATCTCACAGGTTTATTACATTGGAATTCAAGGTCTAAACAAACATGACAAAAGGCGAAAAGTGGAATATTTTTCAAACTTTTACAAGTGACATGCAAACCTTGGGCCTGCTATACAACACAGCCTAACTCTTAAGACAACTTTCAGCCTTAGCAATGGTGTAGGCTAAGGTCAGAGTTCAGGTTATCTTAGAGCTACGCCATTTTGTACAAGAGAGCCCTGGGCCATTAACCCTCTCCATGCTGGATTATGCACAGGTACAACTAGTTGGGGCATCTATTTTTGCCTTCAGCATGGAGAGGGTTAATATGACTTAAGTCGCCACCTATTCTGGGCATTCCTCCAGATCTGGACTTGTATCTAAGACATAGAACATATAGGTTGTAACACGAGTACTGCATTTGATCATACAGGTTAAAAATATAATGCCAGTAACTGGCAAGCTCGAAATTGAAATTGACAATTCTTCCAATCTCGAACGAACACCAGTAATCAAAAAACTTTCAAAATTGCATTACAACAAATTTGCCTAGAACTTGGTACATATATCCAATGAAGAGAGAAAAAAACACTCAACAATAAAAAATATAATCATGACCTGTTGCTATGTAACCGTGACAGACTTGACAGTTTTCGTGATATTTATATCAATAAAACAAACTTACGCATAGTTAATGAAATCGCCTGTCAACATTAATTACCTTGAACTTATTAAAATAAAATACCTCTGCAGTCATAATGTCAGAAACAATAGGAGATAGTTGTTATTCTTGACCTAATTCTTCACACATAGTTCAAACAATTTTAATTTTAAATTAAATCATTCTTAATTACCCCCCAAGAAATGCAGACAGCCTTAATTCAAGAACTGCATTACATGTTACTACATTGTCTAGATAAGACAAGTCACAGTAGAATCGATGAAGAAATACTACAGAAATACTTGGAAATGGACAAAATTTAAAGAAATAATCATTCATAAATTTTAATCTGGGTATCCTTTCACAAAGTTATCTTATCAGCTAAGAGACCATGGTGTAGCACTGTCTTTGCACTGTACTAGTTATCGGCAAAGAGAGTGCTATGGCTTTTTAGTGGATAAGAGAGCTTTGTGAAAGGATATCCAGATACACTTACGGTACAAAATACTGTATTATATATTGGGAATGTTGTTGAATTAATGAGTATAGTATTTCTTTGTACATAGTGAGTTATTGTTTTACGTCACTGCAGGAATCTTTCACCCATACATGACAATGTGTACATACAGTACCTGTAGTATCTTATTTCATATACGTTACGTACTGTAAACACTACAATACTGCAAAAAGAATAAACAATACTCCTGTCATAACTGTCACCATCCTAATAGTATATTGATTACAAGTATATGAAATATGAATAAAGAGCAAACAATAATTTTGAATTCTATTTGAGACATGTTTTACATAAGTTATAACTGTATCTCACATCCAACTTGTACATTTCAGAGTAAATTAATTTTAAATATATTTCTTAGTTAATAGAAATCATAGCTAATATCAATGACAAGAAATAATTAACCCGATTGCCTCCATCATATATCATATGTGAGCATTGTCGACTCAAATGTACATGACATACAACCATCTGGAATGCGTGCAGCATTCTAAATACTACTACTTAGGTAATTCCTATTAGTTAACAGCATGATTTTCAGAATATATAGGTTTTTACTGAATGCCACGGAAATCATACTGATAACTAATTTATCCAAAATTGTAATAGATTAACCCTCACTCTCCTACCTCATATTTTACATATATAAAGTTTGATTGCGACACCGGGCCTCAAAGGCCCCAGGTAGTAGGTTGAGAGTTAAAGCACAATGACAAACACAATGACGTCACAGTTATTTATGAACGTTTACCTATGACCAAACCGGGCCGTATAACCTTTTGCGGGAAACCTCTCAACCAAATTGCTATAATTCTCGGATATTTGGTATAATGAAGGATACCTACCAGCTACGAGTACTCCTATGAAGCTATTTAATTTTCCTGATTAAATATTGTTCAAGTATTCAAGTCGTTCAGATAAAGCCCGAGTCAGATACAACCCAAGTCAGATACAACCCGTCAGATACAACCCGAGTCAGATACAACCCGAGTCAGATACAACCCAAGTCAGATAAAGCCTGAGTCAGATACAGCCAGTCAGCAATAGGGGCCGCACACCAGCGATTTCCGTCGCCGATTTCCATCGGGTTTCGATCGTCTAGTGTGCAGTGATCCAAATATCAGAACATGCTATATATTGTGCGATCGGTTGGCGAGACTAAAAATCGCAGTCACTGGCCAGCGCACACTTGCACACTCGCACAATCGCTAGTGTGCGGCCAGCATTATAGCCCAAGTCAGATATTGGCAGTGCAAACATGTGAGACAGTTCTCATCGTACATACATTTCAAGTATTCCTTAACACAGCTAGATGGGGGGTGGGTGAGGGCATTTATGCAGGTTACTATGGTAAATACTGAGCACAACCACGCCAATGTGCTACCGTCATCAAAAATATTGTGACGATTCATATTGGCAACAACAAAAAAGAACGAGCAAATCAGATCAAATGGCAAAGTTTAGCAATCAATATACAAAATTATTAAAAAATAAGCATAATGTAAATATACAAAGAACAGAATACACAGTAGCAAATAATAAGTAGAGTTGGCTTCCTATAATAACCTAATCATAATTCTAGTACGATCAATGTCATCATATTTAACCCCTTCCATGCTGGGTTAGGCACAGACACTGCTCTCTAGGGCATCTCTGGTTGCCTCCAGCATGGAAAGAGTTAATTAAGAATTGGTCTATTTGTAATTTACTAATTCACAGTCACATATATATCTTAATGAACGAAAATATCGTCACGCAAAAATATTCGTCATCTTCGTATCAAAATACAATTCCTATAGTACAATAAAACAAAATATGTTACCTCATCATTCAAGCTACCAAGTTATATCATGTGAAGTTATACTTTTCAATTATTAACTATCAATTACAAATCATAATCATGATATCTCACAGAATGATATGTAGCGTATACCTTGGATAACATAATTATTATATTACGGTATGTGTACCGGTAGATAAGTCTAATGAATCACAATATGGTAATACCAGAGCACAAGACGGAATGAAACAATGAATGGATTGTTGTTTAATGACCATTGCAACAATCTTTCAGTAATCCATAGTACAGATGTTGTAAAGTTACGTGTCTATTTCACAGAGTCCCGTGGTTATGTTGCAATAGTAAAAATTCATTTTCACAGATTTATCTTTTCTTACACACACCATTCGAAAACATGAATACATCTAGCTTTGCTCTACAAATTTTCAAAAATTAAAAATATATATGTCTTTCGGAATACAATGATGGTTCATTTTGAAATGATTGATAATTAATTGATTTATTGCGTAACATTGATGAGTGAATATTTCACCTTATAGGTGATGACTATCCAGAGAAATTTCTTTCTACTTAATTAAACGAGAGACACAAATTTTAATATTTAATATAAATAATACCTAATTAATTTGGTATCTTTAACTCTCTCCCTGCTGAAATAGGCACAGGGACAGCTCTTTAGGGCATCTCTGGTTGCCTCCAGCATGGAGAGAGCTAAACATGTTAAATTAAGACACCATATTCTCTCAGTGTCATGGAAAGTACATTTTCGTTGAATTATCAGGAGGACCACTATGTCGTTGTGGATGGTGTTGTGTGTAACACACGTGACGCTATATCAACTTTGCAATATGCCACCCAATAACGCATTTCGCCTATTTAGCTACATCAAAAAGCATTCTATTTTGACGTGTTGGTAGCTCAGTACAGTGAGAAATTATTTTTTTCTCCTGTTAAAATCACAGAAATTTGTCACGGAAATAATAAAGACTATTCTTCTTCTTCTTCTTATTATTATTATTATTATTAACTGTGTTAGTGGGATTGGGGGGAACCCTGCTTTTTCATGAAGGCATATAATTTATGTATTTCATTTTATTTTTTTAATTGGGGTTTTATAGTCGCTTTCAAGATTATTTCACTTATATCACGCCTTGGAAGGCATGCTATGGAACCAATTAAATGTCAGTATACACTGCCACACCCTCCACAGATAAAGAGGTGTAGTGCCCCACGGGTTGCATACCATCCCATTTGTTACACACAGAGTCTGGATGGTGGATGACATTGATTATCTCCCCTGTTTGTTGCTATGGTCACTAGTACTGCTGTCCATACGGCTGTGAATACTGCTGTTGTTGGTAAGCCTGGAACTGAGGTTGGACCTGACCGGGAGTCTTCTGTAGAGGTGGCACTCCCTTACGATATATCAACATTTTGAGAAACGCCTTCTTACGGATACACTCTACTGCCTCCTTGTGTGTCACCACTGTGAAATCTTTACCATTAACCTGAAACAAAATCAATGTTAAATAAATTATCGTAAAATACAAGTGTTCTACAATCAGTGCGGGATACATAAATTCAGATAATTATCTCCCTTGACTGTGATGAAAAGAAATAGGCCCAAATATTAATTAAGCTTTTTACTATCAATTATACATAATATAAGTGTTCTACAATCAGTGCGGGACAAATTCAGATAATTATCTCCCTTGGACCATGTGTGATGTAAAGAAATATACCCAAATGTCATTTAAGTTTATTATTTTTTTTTATTCATATCACAGCTTGTCAGTTTAGGGCAGAAGGGAACCTGCAATATCTGCAGCACTGAACGTTGCAGAAAATCTGCCAGCCCTGGTTGGTACTGATATGATAACCAAATATGATTACTGTTGCCACAGTGCATATGATCAAGTCAGAAAGGTAATTTTCGCGAACATTGATGTTGGGCTAGCAGGATGCCATTATGCTACTACTACAACCCACCCAATGCATATCCAATAAAAGCATTCTAGAATCCAAGCTGGATAAATATATTCAGAGAGAATTATCTCCCTTGGACTGTGGCTAAAATAAATATGCCCAATATAAAATTTACCTAACACTCCTTGCTCCAGGATTGTGGAGTGAGTGAGTGAATACATGGAGTTTAACGTCGCTGCGGGAATCTTTCACCCATTGTGGAGATTGTAAATGTAATACTGGTAACATTCCTGAAAAACCTACCTGCAATAGTTTATCGTGCAACTGAAGTCCACATCTTGATGCTGGACTGTTATCGTGGATAAATGTCACATAGATACCCTATAAATAATAATAAATTACATAAACATTTAAGTACAATTTTACTACTATAGCAAACAAAACACACATACAAAAACAGAATAAATAGCAATGAGTATACTGGGATAATAACTAACTTTAAAATATACTCGCTGAATAATGATACAATTGTAAATAACAAATGTTTACAAAAAAACATGAATTCCTACTCGCCTTTTGGATACCTTTAGCATTGGGAGAAATGGCCTGAGCGAGTGGGCAAATGTTAATTGCGAACTCTGAGTATAATCAATTAGACTATCCTTGTTCACCCATTTAAAAAAAAGAAGCTTCATTTGAGCAGTTATTCTGGACAAAATGTCAAACGCATGTGTATAATAATGTGTATAATAATAATAATAATAATAATATTAATAAAGCAAGGGAGACAACCACAGCATTCTCTATGACATACTTTATCTGGATATCCCTGCGGACTCTGGTGATGGTCCTGGTCGATTCCGCCGCCAATACGGAAGCCACACCGATACTTGGGCTTCCCATCCTGGTCAACAATAGGGTGGCCTTGCTGGTCTACCTCCGCTTCCTTCTCCAGAACAATAGGAATCTGAACAATACAAATTGAAATCCATGAGGGTATCTAATGAGTGAGTGATTAAAGAGTTTAACGTCGCTGCAGGAATATTTCACTCATTTGCAACAACTGATAGTATCTAGGATTTATTTCTGCCGCACACTGAAACAGGTTGGTGTTGTCACAAGGCAAGTGGCTTAGTTCGAAAATGCATTGGTCCATCCAGCAGAGAATGGGTACCTGGTAGGATGAGATGGATATTTGAAAGGTGCTGATTTGTTAACCCTTGAGTGTCTGAAACATGGTAACTTAGGTTGCATATTCCCTAGGAGTTGAGAGGAAATGTTCCCTGCTGAATTGTTTCAATGTGCATGTGTTTTGGGCATATCATTGCCTGCAGCAGTGAGGAGGTTAATAACATGGTTGCTAACTTGCCAGTGAGGCTTTTGATGGTTGCTATGAATGACATCTACATTGTGACATTTTCATGTGACGCCACCATGGGAAATTGTCAGGTGTGAGTCACTGCGTAATGCATGATTTAGATGTTTGACTAGTTAATAGTTAACAGTTAATAGTTAACTGTCACTATGATTCATTTACAATCGTATGACATAAACTGGTCAGACATCTAAATATGCTATATGCATTGACTAGCTCAAGCCCGACACCTGATGATATCCCATATTCAATTATACCGATGGAGACGTTATTCATAGCAACGTCACTAGGTTTTGATGAGTAGGCAATTTATCATGATTATTTAGCCAAACATTTCAAAGCTGAAACTTCTGCACCCGATACTCCAATTTGTGCAAAAGCTAAGTTGTCAATCTGTGAACATCACATTTGGAATGTTAAACATGTAACAGTTGTGACAGGAGTATGACACTGGAATGAGTAATCTGTGGAGAATGTTGTCTCTAATCGCAATAAATATCTGGCCCTGTTTACGGTCAGGTAGTGATAATGCTTTATCACTACCATTGACTACTGAGCCATAAACAAGGCAAAAATAAATATCCTCATCATCAGGTACTAAGACAGACTCATCTTGCTCAAGTCTAGATCATGATAGCAAATATTAACAAAATCATCATTCATTTTGAAATTGTAAAGTATCTACATGTAACATTATCTAAATATATGTCCAACCACACGAATTGGAAATAATGTGTATCAAAAGATCTATCTAGAGCTCGGTCTATATATTATGATTGTATGGTAATTTATTTGAAAATTATTCTAAAATAAAATACAAATTATGACAAATTTATTTCCATCTTGACAGTGGTCAAACATACCCGCCTTTAGTTAACAGGTCACCGTAAAAAATGCACAAATGCGAAAAATAATTCCAGCAATAGATGCTTAGATATATAGTGCAATTATTCAGTATTTGAACGCCTCCTGAGAACATAATTACTCACACTCAAGCATTCCAAAGGATCGCCTGCTGTATGTCCGGCCATCTTGGATTATTCGTGACCGGAAGAGGAAGACAAAATTTAGCTTATTACCTTGAAGTACATATGATTTACGAACGTTTAGTACATTATCAGCACATACATTAGAAAATATAGGTATAAATCACATGAACAATGTTGATATTGTGTTGGTACTGTGACAGATGACACAGAACGGCGTGAAATGGGACAGGTGCTCGATTAATGGTTAATGTAAAACATGAACAAATGTATGTATTTAAACTGAATAATGATTATGAATATATTTTTTAATGTTTAGTTATATGCATTAATCAATTACTTTATGGTTTAATTTTGAAGTGGATACTATTTTGTTAGAAAAGTAGTGTATAAAATGTAAATTTCATGCATATATTTGTAAATATGACATTCTATTTTCTTCCTATTCCGCAATTGAGTTTTCTTTTAATAACTAAAAATGGCGCTCTCTTTAAAACTATCATGTGTCAACGTGCTTCTGTTTCACATATGATTTGACACCTATTTCTTTTATTCGTGTGTAGCTCACGACTCACAATGGATTCCATTCATATGTGGTATCTGAGAGAGGTACTAATATGTATTGACGAGTGTGAAACTGTTGTCGATTCATGTCCTTTTCTTATATTGTCCAGTATTCGACCAGACTATATCAGATCCATTTACAAATTACAAATTGATATTTAGATCTAGAGCATGATGATGAACATTATGAAATGTTACATTATGAATGTATTATTGTATTGGTATGCCTAGAATGCCACCAGTTCTTTAGATAGGTAAAAAAAAAGTAGGAAAATAATAATTATGAATCGACAACAAGCATTTGAAATCATAATTATTAGTTCAACAATATTAGTTATTATGAGTTGGTTTGACATATTAATTATCCAATCAAAATCAAAGTATTAGATCTAGTAATTATTTTTTTCTCTCCACGGGTTGCGATTCTGTCATCTGATCATTGGTGGACTTCTACTTCTAAGTTTTGGATAAAAAAAATTAATGTACAGGTACAGGGGCGGAACAATTATTTTTTTGTTCACTTGCCCAAGGGCAAGTGAAATCTACAATTTCACTTGCCCTGAAGTATATTTCACTTGCC
>JAVCKZ010075830.1:0-13222 GCA_034780755.1 Lepetodrilus elevatus
TTGTAGTCACTTCTATGCATAGACTTCTGTTAGCTTATCACCGGAATTCCTAGTTTTAAATGATACTCTTCGAAATTTGATGACCCACTTGCAGCCGCTATAATGAGGTGGTTTTTTTTTCTCAGCTTTTAAAATTTAGTATTTAATTTAATTTAGTAAAATTTAAAACAAAATTATCTCATCAATTAAAAGGACAATTCTTAAAAATATTTTTAAAAAGAAAATCACGGAAAAGAAATACCTAGCTTCAACGTATCTGACAAGGACTAGATCTACATCATCACCGGCCATAGCTTATGATCTACTGCAACATCTAGTTGCTTTGTATTGTTCTCCCAGGATAACCAGAACATCATAAAAAACACATTGAAAACTCCAACTTTCATCCACTATGAATTCACCAAATATTTTGAAGCATACACGTACATTTCCAACCTACTCTCTATTGTATATCCCCTTCAATGTCAACATCATCTCTATTTCAAATTCATCACTTTTTTCAGGCTCTGTTAAAAACCTGACATTATCAGGATTCTATTAATTATGCGACACAATTGTCTGGGTTTACATCCTTGCACTAGAGACCCATGTTTGCCCAGCTTTCTTCTTGACATAATGATGCAAACTGGTTTTCAATGAGGTTTTGGTACAAGTGTTTTCTGTGCAAGCATCCAGGCTTCAGTGACACATATTGTCCCATTTGTTCTCATCTGTCCATGGAGGCAAGCAATGCTATCACTATGTGGCTTTCATTTCAATGCTGGCAGATTTGTCCATGTTTGGTGTACACTTATATTATGTGTACAATGCCAGTTTCTGTCGTGACAGACGACCTTTGATGTTTCAAGAAACCCGTCTGGGTTTTTATCAAACACGGCATTGTATTGATATTAGTATGCAGCAAGTTTAAATAAATGATTTTGTATATTATAATTCTTAATCAATAGACAACGCAGTCACATATTCACAGTCTATGTTCCCTATTCAACTTTAACCAGGGACATCATGAAAAATTAAAAAACATAATAAAATCTTAGTATAATCCTAACAGTCGTTATGAATATTTGTGCTTCAACAATTCTATAAGTTTATGTAAAATGTATAACTTGAGAAATATATCAGTAATTGCCACATCATTTTTCTATAAACATGTTTACGCTTATTTTCATTATTCTGTCCGAAACACAAATATTTAGGAACTAGTCATTCAGGCGATAATTGAGGTTTATGAACCTCTAGCTAGACACACAGAAAAACAGCCACTGTTTATTAGTGTCCATACTCCCCGCGACTTACCAAACAACAGGATCTCTACCATCAGACGGTATTTACTGTGAGCCTCACCTGTTGGTCCAAATCTCCTCGTCCGCTTTCCCACCTTTAATTTTCTGATAGGTGATCTAAGTATCAACCAATCAGATTCTCTTTAACTGTTAATTGCCTGTCGAGGAGTCGTTCATAGCGGTACGCACGTGTTCCTGATCACGTTTGATTTACGATCACCGCCAGTGCCCACTTGTCAATAGCAGCCAGACACTTGTAACAATTACTTCTGTGACAGCGGACAAGTGTGGCATGAACAACGACACTGACAAGACAACACAAGCTGAGAAATGGCCACTTGGCAAGGCACAGTGATTGTGAGAAAAGAATGAAAAATGGATGTTATTGTTGCCGAAAACACTGATGTCTGGTCAAGATGGAATCAACAATGGTTTTTGTAATCTGTCCGACTCAACAAGCTATAAATCACACGAGTATTTGTAGAATGGAGAGAGCGGGAACTACCACTGCAATTGAGCTGTCATACACCCTCTTACCCTACAATAATAGTAATCCAGCTGGACAAATAAAACATACTGTGGAGATCTTGGATTAGGTTTTATGACTAGAATGCCAGTCATAGAAAGTTATGAGAGACCCCCCTCCATAGGACCATGGGTCTGAATTATCTCCCCTATATAACCACAGCCGCATAACTACTAGTATGTCCTGCACACAGACCGTTCTCTGACATAGACTATTGGATCATCAAGTCAAATGTCAGGCGACAATCCTAAATTAAGTTTGAAACAAAACTCATGGTGACTGATCCTTATAGTCAAAGACTTAACATTGTCAATGACGTGGAACCGTATGCCAACAGTGATGTCAGTTGACTGGTTATTTACCATACATTCGTTGCATGGCATCATTGCATGACATCATTCTAGTGTTAGTCTTGACATAAACGCAACATTTGCAATCGACTAACAACACAATTTCTCACACCTCCACAGATAGTCTTGTTCCTATATATAGACTCCATACCTCCCAAGTTCCCAACACTAACTTGAAGAATAAAAACATAAAGAAACTATCATCATATAAAAAAAACCTTCTCAAACCATCATCGAGCAGTGTCCTGCGCAAATATGTTTTTATTTGTTCTCATTCAGAACGGTTATTAAATTGTGTGTAAACATAGGGTCACTTGAGATGTGAGTGGGTCTCAAAGATACTGTTCGGACCTTAGCTGTGTCAATACAAAGATACAGTACAGAATTTAGCTGTGTCAATACACAGAGGTTATACTGTATTCATGGACAGGGCACTTTGTGTCAGCTGCTTTTCATAAGGTCCTGGATGAATATTGCTGTATTCATTCCTAGTTATACTAGTACCCCATGTGCTAATACTATTTGAAAAACAAATCAAGTAAAATATTATTTGAAAGACCTTTTTGAATGAAACAACTTTTACATTCCAACTCGGTGAATATTGCCAAATTATACATTATTTTCTGAATAACTGGAAATGCTTATTACCATAATTATTATTATATTCCAATGTACATGTACTTTAGTTTCAATTCAGATTAGTTTCAGCCTAGGTATAGTAACTCCTTTTCAATACAATTAATAAACCACCTACTAGTATATTGTTCCTGGAAAAGTCTTCTTTTATGGAATTCCCTATTTTCTTGAACATTCTGTAGAATGCCTTTTTGTAGAATTCCCTGGCCAGTAAGCATACTAAGACAATAACAACTACATTTAATGCGTTTGTATGAGAGAAAACAAAATGGTAATCTGTTATACATTGAACAAGAACATTCTGCTATCATGTTGCACCAGTTGATGATGTACTCGTCATGTATACTGCTTAGTCTGGGAGTGACTGATGTCCAGAGAGAGGCTCCTGGCAAGGTTACTGCTTTCACAAAGTCTGCGTCGCATACTTCCAAAGGAGTTGAAACGGGCATTCTATTTCTAGTACAGCGTACCAAATACGAGAGAGTAACTTCTACATTCACCTAACTATTACGAAGAAACATAACCATGATGCATGGTTCATCTGAAGCACTCCATACAACGCCAGCACAGAAGAAAGGGTCATCATATCTGTTATGCCCAATGGCATTCATTGATTTCGGTCCTCTTTGTTGCCTCTTATGTGAACTGTGCTATCGATTTTAATTGGTTATGGATCTTCATTACCTGCTATTTCAACTACGCTACTTATAGCTAACTAATGAGACAATACACGTTGAAACCTCATCCCTTCCTGTATACACTGATTTGTTTCTGCCAACTGGATCAGTGCTTATGGTATTCCGATAGTAGTAACGTCCAATGAGTAGAGACACTTGTAATGGTATGCCAAGATGTAACACACAAGGAGGATTGCTATTTTCCTTGCAACATCAGTGTGTTTTTAATGTAAAACTTGTATCTGTTTCCCCAGAATCTCAATATTACTTCTACTCATGTGTGGCTGAATTAGCACGATTTGGACATTTCATATTCAAATGTAGGCGCTATGCTTCTATGCTCATATTATTTTTGGCGAGAGGAGCTTGTTTTCAGATAAAATTCCAATATGGAAAGTAAAAAATATATACAACATATTTGTATGCAAGAAATACCAATGGAATGTCAACCTGACAATATTATATCAACACATGCGGGTTAGCCTAACGTGGAAACTGACCTGTTACCCAAGACCCGCCTCGGAGAGTGCCCCTCACTGTATGTGTATATATATAGGGTGCAGTGTAACCTTACAGTACAATAACACTGGGGTAAGTGTAGAAAAACACTCCTCATATAAGTTTCAATGCATACACAAACAGACCATGAGATCTACAATAGAACCGTCCACCACTTTCACATAACTTATTAGTGCCAAGGTGTTAGACCCGGTAGAATAATTTATACATAGGAGAAATTATTTATTTCATAAAATGGATGTAAATATAGTTCTAACCGTGAAGATAACAAATATTTCAAAGGTCCCATCGTAGTTGACATGGTATAAATATTAGTTTTAAATGATTGCGTTTAACTCACATTACCATGGACATTACTTCAATTACACAACTTAAACAATTTGTATATATAATTACGTGCTATATACCTGGTACTAGTATGTCCTAGACAATAGACAATGCTGTATAGATATGTACATGTGACAAGAATAATGTACAATACTATAATGTCATTGTGTAACAAAAGACATGTTATAATTATGTGTGAAAAGAATGGCATGTTATGTAATGACAGTTGCTAGGTACATATGCACAGAACTACAATACTATGATATATGTGTAAGAAGAATGGCATGTTATGTGAATATATGAGAGCAAGACATGTCATGTAATGTACTAGGTATACAAGTGATAAGAAATACATGTAATGTGAAGGTGTGAACATGGTATTTATAACGTGTGAGAAGAAAGTCATACTATCTATGTGTGAGAAGAAAGTCATACTATATGTGTGAGAAGAAAGTCATACTATCTATGTGTGAAGAAAGTCATGCTATATATGTGTGAGAAGAAAGTCATACTATCTATATGTGAGAAGAAAGTCATACTATGCATGTGTATGTCAAAAGCTGGCATGCTTAATATGACAGGAAAGACATGACATGTACATATGCGTAAGAAAGACATGTAATGTGATTACTGGGTAGCCTACATGTGACAAGAAATACATCCTATATATGATCAATGACTGACATGTTCTATACTGGCATGCTCTACACATGTGACAGTGCTGACATGCTATTATATTGGCATGCTCTACACATGCATGTGACAGTGCTGACCTGTTCTATACTGGCATGCTCTACACATGTGACAGTGCTGACATGTTCTATACTGGCATGCTCTACACATGTGACAGTGCTGACATGTTCTATACTGGCATGTTCTACACATGTGACAGTGCTGACATGCTATTATACTGGCATGCTCTACACATGTGACAGTGCTGACATCTGAGGTAGAAGACCAATGCTGAAGTCAAGTTCTGTGAAGTTCTTGCTAACTAATTTGTGACATGTGCTAATCTGTTGCACAAATATTTACCTTACCATGTGAAATGTCAACAGACAGTACCTGAGAAAATCTGAGCTTCAAGATTCTATCGGATGTGGATACTTAGGCCAAACAAACTTCACCGATACGTATAGTCTGACGGCTGACTGACATGAAAATTGAGCTGGCTTTAAGATTTGCCTAAATCTGTGACTCATGTTTTATCAGTGTAATTGAATATTGATATGAATTGAGTCATCACCTCCAGCATTGCCAAACAATACACAGTCAAGGTGAGCACTTATCACCATAAGAGCAATAGTCCTGACTGAAAGCAAACAAATGCCAATGGAAATATCTAGTAAATCTAACCACAATCCTCTTAAGCAATGGAAAAGTATACCATAGAGACTTTAACACTGACACTGAGAACCCTTCTAGACTCTCAAGTGCAAATCAGATAACAACGTTGTTCATTCACTACCGTCTCAGGAAATATAAATATATATTTTTATCTGATTTTTTTTCATTGAGATACTTTAACAGGAAGTTACATTTCCCTTCTGTAGTGGTTGACCGCATTATGTGGCATGTGGTATGTGTGAGAGTCTGACTCTGCACCCGTTTCGTGCATGGCACACATTTATTATTCGTGAAAATATGTGAGACTTATCATACTATAAGTAAGTTTGACACGGCGGTCTCTGTGAAAAGGCTTGCCATCCAGACTCCCTTCCAAACTGCATGCCCACTTTCATAATTTTACTGTGACCACGTGTTTCAAAAGCAAAATCATAGCCAAACAAACAGACAAACGTGACAATAAAAGCAGCTACAGAATTATTATGTGAAGAAATTGTTATTCCCAAGTATTCCAATCATCTGTAAACGTACTCAATCATGTGGTAAACCTATTACTGGTTTAGGTCGCTAAGCTCAAACAATGAACGGTACTATCTAATTGAGTAACGAGACATAGGTGGCGGAACCCCGAGTGGGCCCCACCAGGTAGGATTCAAACCCGATCTCTCCCCACATGGAAAGCTGTAAACCTAACAAAGGGAGGTAACACAGCTAAGTTCCAGCGGAGACCCTTCAGCAGCTCAGGGACATGTTGACCCTCCCCTCTCACCCCCCCCCCCATTTTTGGACCCCTCCAGGAAGAAAAGCAATCAGCGAACATCAAACACGTGTTCTAGTCAAGTAGCATGTTTCAGAAACACAACAATTTGTTGAAGAGTGTTTGTAAATATGACCTACGAGCCGGTGACCAGTCAGACCGTCTGATGGACAAACTGGTCACTTTAAGTCCATAAAGCTGACACAAACATCATGGAATGGTCACTTTAATGTTGTCCAACACCACACACTTCACTCTTGGATGTTGCTGAAGTTAAAGGGACAATGTCCTGTTGCCTCTGCTAGTGAACTGGGTTTTTTAGGGGGAATGGGGCAATACATTTTGAATTACCTTCAGTTAAAGTGAAAACATGTAGGTACATACTGTGATACTCAGAGCAGATGACTGAGATGTGTACTTTCAAGAAAAAACTAAAAACACATCTTTAGCGAAATGTATGAACCTTGTTTACCACTACCTCCAAAAAGAGCATTTGAGCAGTTATTCTGGATATTTGCGCTATATACATGTGCATACTAATAGCAATAGGTGTTGGAATATTTATTTCCATCAATTCTTTAATATGTTCATATAATAAAAATCCTCTTCAGTGATAACATAATTTTATACTTGTGTTGATTGACAACTGTTTATATTAATAGTGGCTCTGACAGAAAGCCCAAACTTTGAAATCTCTAAGATCAGGGCAGATGTATTCTCTCACTAAAATACAGTTCAAATATACACACTAATTTGTTTGGACATATCTTTGCCATTTATTATGCCCCGCCTGAATATTTGTAAATCTACTGTCATCGACCTCCATGTACGGTACTGAAACCTGGACCCAATATTTATCCTCTGTACATTTTCACGGTAAATTCCAACGATAGTCGTGTATCTGTGCACTAAAGGGTGAAATATTTTACTTTAATCTCATTCTAACACACATGCAATTAAATGATGTTTTCACTTTACGGTTACAAGATTATTATGTAACAGGGGGCGGTTAGATAAAACATGCAATATACTTCTTCAGAATATATTTAATAGCATGGTTGTACAGAATTTCTATGTTGAGATTACACACAAAGTAACAGTTTATATGATGCCATAGTAATGCATGCAAGTGTTAGATAAGGAATGGTAAGGTTGTGCTGTATATATACCAGGTGGATCCAATATAACGGGACATAATAGATTACCTTTTAAATTACTGTTGATATTTGTCTTTCGAGCAAAATAGTTTGAAAGTATAGAACAAAATCGTGGTTTGGCATACTATAAAATAAAAATGAAAACGTAATTCATCCAGAATAACCCTGTACGCCATAAAACTTGTTCTTACATTCCAAATTATATACAAAACATTTGGCTTTCTTCCATCATTAATAAGAAACGCAGCCTAATTATTTCATGGAAGCGCTCCAAGTTGAGTACATAGAAGAGTATTCTATAACTCTGTCTATGTAGGTCTGACCATCTGCACGTTGAGATAAGACAAGTGTTTTCACTACACTGTATTACACTACATTGCCGTGTTCAGCTGCTATCTATACTCTGCAGCATCTTGCCAGAGAAAGTCTCCTCTTCCCACAGGTGTTAAAGCAATACATTATGTCCGCCATAAAATGTCGTCCAAAACGAAAAGGAAACAAACAACCTGGAACGTGGTGGTTGAATTTGATTTGAGAAGTCTGGAGCAATGAATGTTTCAAATGTTCTTATGTTAAATACCATTAAAAAATATCAAGATATAACTATTTGTTTGTATATTAATGTATATATATGTAGTTCAATCAGACAATGGATTATGCTGTTTTAGTATCATAGACTGAACAAACGTAAGAAATCAGGATTTGTGTTATAAAGTTGAAAGGAAATATTACCCTCGATTAGACTGACCAGTCATCATAATACATGTAATTACATTGCCATTGGTTTGTCATTCCTTCACTTAGCATACTCAACGCTATCTTGAATTGCCTCGTATTGAATCTAAATAATTATTTTCTTTGATGGAATCCCAGAATAAAAAGAACTTGAAATATCACCTCAGACATCACAAACAGCCACCATGCAATAGACCAGTTATTGAACTTCATTGACAAACGTTATCCTTTATTACCACCCACCACCAACGCCCCACCAGACGCGATTCCTAGCCTCCCCACATTTAGTATAGACCACATCACACCTCCCACCCGGGTCTATCACTTAATAAGCTTTCATCAAGCTTTTGCCGCAATGCATAGCACATGAATTGATGAACATCCTCAGAAGGCGCTATTTGACATCAACCATTGCGATCGTTTGACATGGGGAGTCCCGCCATGTTCACTGAAAGAGGTCCGTGGCTTAGCCAGTAATTGAAAGTGCTGTATGTGTTTACCCTAGCAAGGACAACTGCAGATTGAATTGGTCCAATTGGTTTTTTTTACAACGCAAATAATGTGTGGTTTCTGAGGACTGAAAGATTTATTCATCGGTCTTCACAGAAAACTTTGCTTCAATACTGTTTATTTCAGATCCAATGTCACCGCAATGAAATCAAACATCATATCTGGCAAATATTTCGATTTAATTGATATTAAATCACTGTTTACATAACTTTTCAATCTAACCGCAGGTGGTGACCAGGTCAGACCACTGAGATAATATTTGATGTGTAATTTGGAAAATGCCTTACAGAAACCCCATTGTGGTTGTAGAGCAACATAGAGTTTCGTCATTACTAGATTTACAAGAAGCGGTACCTCTGTTGTACAGTAACCTGGTTTACAGATGTCATGAAATTGTTCAGAACTTATATACTAAAAACATGCCCATTCATAATGGAGCTGCTAATATATAATTATCTGCAATAGTAATCTATAATGTGAAATCAATCTATATTTGATCGAAATACTCATAAACTTGGACACTGATTATATATCATTTATATTAATAGATTGAGTTATCCATCAATTAATTATGTATTAAATTCACACTGATATTGATAGTGGTTTTATGTTACAAACACGTATATCTACTACAGTATATATTTGGTTTGGAACCATTAAAATATCTGAATTTGATTCCGTTCGTGCTTAGCTTGCCTAGGTGTGTATATGTTTGACAAGGTGAATATATGTTTGACAAGTTAATTCCATGGCTATGATCTATAGACTTGTGAAATAGGTTGCATGTTGCATGAATAACAAGCGATCATAAGCCACACAGATTGCGACCCATGGTATTGACATAAAGAAAGGAACATTGAACCATTTCTCCAGTGATAAATCATACCCTTCTCAGATTTCACTCAAGCCTGATGTCTAATAAATGTAGCATGATATTTCATAAAGAAATATAATGGAGATAGCACAGACCCTTGCCGTACACCTGCAAGTGTATGAGGGTTGTTGGTTGACTGTAGGCGACACTAAATATCGCATGTCATCTCAGAATGGCTGTGAGGAGAAAACGTATAGATTGCGTTTTAGTAATTGATTTATGGACTAGTGGAGTATCCATTTCAAACTTTGTTTGATCTATATACAATCAATGTTCTATTGACGACAGTTCCATAAGTAACTGTCTATCATTGCATGGTAAATCCTTGTACCGCTAATATGACATGCGACTGGCTATGAACATCAAAGTCTAATTATCTGATAATTTGAGATACCTGTCAACAAAGTCAATTATATTGTGGAAACTGAAAGGTGATCATGATAACATCTAAGAAATACAGTTATAATGTGTGTGATTAACATAATAAGTTTCACGTTACGTAGGCCTACTTTCCATTTTACAAACAACGTGTGCCCTAAATATAAGGCGAGAAAGCTGTCGCCAATATCAAAATACTAAATATATCAACATTCTGTACATTCATGCAAATTACGTTGCTTTTTTGGAATACATACTAATTGAAAACAAATCTTGTACTAGTTGTACACAACATCTAGAGTCACATTAGCTCAGACAGTTCTAGTAAGTTTCCAGAGATTCCTCCAATCCAATGTTCAAGGTCGGTGCAAGACTCCAAGACAGAATTGTACTAGGATGCCGCCAATGTGTAGACATCCAGGGCGTCACACGTCACTGACAACCACGTCCTTCCTCATCCCTTCCTCATCACAGGTCACTGCAGACTCTTACAACCATCCACTCTTACAACCATCCGCTCTGTCAACCTCATCGTGCACCGGTGGCAGGAGTAGAGAGCCGATGGTGCAAGCAGTTCAACCATTGCTGCGGCGTTCATTACGGAGAAGGAGAGCGGTGAGGTACAGGGATAAATGGCAAGGAATTATATACTGTATATATGGAGGGGCGACAGAGATGGTAGCCGAGGCGAAGTAGAAGTACATGTAGTAAGAATAGATGGTAAATCATATATACGTTGAGGTGTTAAAGGTACAGTAAGAGGTTCTATGAATAGGTGGTTTGGAAAAGTGGTACTATAGGTAGCTCCAATGAACACTTGTAAATTGTAAATAACACAAGGTTTTCAGGTTTTATTACAAACGTACATGGAGGTAATGGAATATGCCTCATAATATAATTGAAAACATGTATACTTCATAAAATTAACATTGAAGACACTATAATTGCTGTTCATTTCAATAACAAGAACTAAAATTTCGTTGACCGAATTGCAATGTCAAATTAGTATGAAAATAAATGTGTGAATAAAACTCTTATTCAGGTTTATTTATTTTAGCATAAAGATAACATGTAGATTACTTGCAGAAATTGTCCCATTTTCCCACACAAATGTAGTAAAGTCTATTTAGTAATATGACCACAATTACTAAAATATATGTCCAGATATATTTCTTCAAAAATGATAAAGTTTTTTTTTTCTCAGAGACAGGAAAAAGTGAACAGGATGTAATGAAGCTGGACAGGAAGTGTCATAAGTTTGTTTTCCCGTCACAGAAGAGTTCGCCACTTAAATAAAAGCAACATGATCCTGTATCTACCGACGTACATTGATTTCATTCTGGGAAGTGACGTATTTCTTTAAATTCGTAGTAACATTTTACCTTCAATAGGGGTACCACCAACGCAAACACGCGTATGCTAACTATTTCTCATGGGATTGACTTCTCTTGGAAGTGCTAAAGTAGTATGGTGCGAACAGGGATTGGTAAGCTGAAAGATTATCACAATGTATAGTTTCCCGTTGCTAATGGGATATAGAAGCTGTATACAATTAGTTATTGCACTATGAATGTTAACGTTCATACTTTTTGTAGAAAAATACCTGCAACATAACAATATATCTGCAAAAGACTAAATAGTTTACCAGAATCGTTACCACGTTCAGTTATTTTGTTGCTAGAATAAAAACAAACTATTTTATTTGGGGAAAACTGGAGATATCAATTAGAGCAGTGAATGTGAGGAAAACAGCAAAACACATTTATTTGGATAAACTTTTTATTACCAGAATGAAAAATCAACCCACCTTATCGAAACTGATCTAATCAGTCACCCAATACCAATCATTATTTGATAATAGTTTTCATTTATAGCCTACAATGTAACTTATAAAATAACACCGTGTGACTATTTTATTTATTTATTTTACTGTGAAATATATTGACCCTATCTAAATCACCTAGTATGTGATTAAGAAGCATAACAACTGCTGGTGTTTTTTCACACGTGATAATTGTCATTAATGCCATAGATGTCATTGAGGGATCAACATGGAGTGTTTGTGATTGACCAATCAAATTGCAGGATGCATGCCGGGTTACACTGACTCTTGACTTCCTCTTCCTGAGGTAAGACTTCGTCAATGACGTACTCAAGGCTATGTTCCATATCCGGTGCACCAACATAGGCTTTCTGCGCATTCAATGAGTGCTTTGTGGTAAACAGCATAATTATGACTCTTGGCTGTATTCATTTTTTTTGATAAATAATATACTAGTATTTGGAATATTTTTGCATTTTACAAATACTTTCTACTTATAATATGTAGTGCACATTGTCCCGATATAATGTGTTCCAATATACCTATTAGGGTTGGTTGAGGTTTACAACAGTCTTCGCCATGGTTCTTCAGAACCACGGAGCTTCCAGCCGAAAGCAAAAACGTATCTATATCTACCGCCAACCCATCCTCCCCTAAGAAAAAAGCTATGCATATCAGCCATACAACAAATATATCACATTTGAGTAAGTCAATATCATTGCAAGAACCTCCAAGTTGATAACATTTATTTTAACATCAAAGTGGCGACTTATCAAACTGTAAGCCAATCCCGTACTTCAGGAATATAAATAACTGGACATTTTCAATGAGTTTATTTTTTCCAGTATCAAGAAGTTAGTTAATGACCGAAAAGGAAATGGCTTGAGTACGTGATCCACAGCAAGCAATTTAATAAACATCCTTCCTTTCACTTCATTATTTATACATGATATAAAATATCAAGCACCCTTGCAGAATTATTTTCAAAGATGTTATCTTGAATTGCTTCTTAACATGAAGTGTTTTTGCACATTCAGAGGCTTATATTGCCCTTAATTGCCGCTAAGTATGACCTGGGTATAAATTATTGTCAATGATATGGTGACCGCCAGCATGAAATGTTGTTGTAATAGGAAATATTGTATTAGACATAAAGAGATTTATATCAGCACGTGCCGTATGCCGTATAGATTTACATAGAACTAACCGCGACTCTCTGAATACACTTATCAAGTACAAGAAAAAGAACACACACACACACACACACACACACACACGCGCGCGCGCACACACACACACACACACACACACACACACACACACA
>JAVCKZ010075841.1:0-13221 GCA_034780755.1 Lepetodrilus elevatus
CCAAACTTCATAAAGTCTTTTGAAAGAGTCACAGTTATCCAGCAACAGCACGTGCTTCACGACGTGTTCATGCACCGCGCATGACACAGGGTATGTGCGTGTCTCACGACGCGCACGTGCAATATTTGTGCTGTATTTTAAGTCAGATAACATCCTCGTAACTGACAATTCGTCAAAAGCAATTCTTTTTCACAAATCGTCTGTTACTAGGATGTTATCCTATACTGAATGTACTTTGCAGTTGTAACTACAAGAACTAGTCCAAAACAAGGATAAATATCGGTGATTGTATGCATTTAATGCTGTTGGGAGTCGGGAAGAGATGTCAGATTTCTTTCTATGATTTGAATTCACCAGGAAGAAGATAACGTATTGTGTTATAAAGTTGACTGTAAGCTACCTTACTTTATCATCAGTTTGCACTTGCAATGTGACTAATACATGCTAATTTCACTCTCACATACAAGTGCACCAACATCACGACAGATATGGTAATCCAGAAATTATCATCGAAAAAACACGAACTATTGTGAAAACAATCATGTAGATGAACTGCTTATCTGTGTATTAAGCTATGTGTCTAGCGATTCATACACGTGTTAATAAATTGGCTGTTTTATTACCATTCGAAAAACCACATAGAGAGATATTATACAGACGGTGGAACAGGACGACGGAACAGGACAACGTACTGATGTTATTACTATGCCACAGCAGGTGCACACCTATTGAAAGTATTGGACTCCCTGATGTGTCTACATCACGACATTAGTTCATACCAGCGTTGTCATGGAATTCATACCAGAGTATATCCTAGCAACCACGCCTGTGTTTCACGTAAGGATTCGTACTGTAGTTGGAGTCTAAGTGAATCTGTGTGACATCGTCACATTATAGGTGAAAGATTCCTGCTGTGACGTAAAACAATAATTCACGCACTTGAACTCAGTCTATGCCCCATGCTATTGCTGTAACAGGAAGCGATGTCGACCTCGAGATCTGCCCGGACTGGTACGACCCTTTCGTAAAATTCCGTAAAATTCAGGCTACAACGTTAAAGGAATATACCCTTTCGTAAAATTCAGGCTACAAAATTAAAGGAATACCCTTTCGTAAAATTCAGGATACAAAGTTAAAGGAATGCGCTTTCGTAAAATTCAGGCTACAACGAGGAATACCCTTTCGTAAAATTCAGGCACACATCGAGAGAGAAACTTGTGTAAACACTTTAATAAATTGAATAATGATAAAATGTATATTTCATTTGATAGATTTTTACATCAAATGATTTTCATTGGTTGGCTGTCTGTGCAAGTTTCCTTTAGATGTGTGCCAGAGGTACAACATGGGGTGAGCCATGAACGGAATTACGTACCACTGGGGTACGAGGGTGACAATTACTGTTTGTTGATGTATTTCATGGTCAAAGTTATTTTATCTGAATGTATACATTTGATTTATCTTACACAAGTATATTGGGTAACCAGCTACATTTTCTGCAGGTCCCACTTCATCGTTATATATTTAAAAAATTTGTTATCAATAGTTTTGTATTATTTACCATGAGAGAAAAGAAATACAAAAATAAAATGCATTGGAATACAGTATTATCGTAAACGTCGTAATAGTGAAACATGTATACAATCGAACCCCGTATAACCGGACGTCAGATAACCGATTCCATCGCTATCCAGACTGTTTACTGGGAACGAATATTTTCCTATATAAAATAACTCAGATAACTGGAAATTCGGTTTCCGTTTACGGTCAGTCATATCCGGGAACCAAATAGACAAATTAATTATAATATGTGTTCAGATAATCGGACGATGAAAGAAGTAAGAATCGCTAAATAGTCGGCTGCTAGTAGACCAGCTGTTTAGCAAATTAGGTAAGGCAGCCATGTTGTCAAAACATTTTAGACCGAAGGCTGCGGTAAAAGGGACAGTGTTTAGACAATAATCAGTTGTTTTCAGTACATTACAAAAGCTGGCGAGAATAATCATTTTCAATGGATTAAAAGTTGAGTTAACATCAAGGAATTCACCTGTTTTCTTACATTTTACTTTGCGTTTTACAATATAGTTTTGTTCATAAACATGATATTTCTGAGCGCCCTGAAACAGGATATTTCTCCTGATGCTTGGTGTTTGTGGTATACAAGTACAGTATACCTGTACAATCGGTGCATCTTATTAAAGTATCCCAGGGTCCTATCTGGCTTAAAGCAGCTGATAAACACTCACAATCACTCCATCGTATGTTGGAGCACTAGAGTGCACGCCCCCTCCAAATTTGGTGAACGATGTATCGCAGGTTTCATTACTGAGTGGCAAAGCAGGAGGCTACGTAGTCTAGAGGCTATGCTGCGCTATCCGCCTTGTTGATTATCCTGATAGCCGTACCCTCTTGGTCAGCTCTTCACAGCTTTATCTGACTGATGCAAAGTGTCAGCTGTCAGTCATATGGCTAAAACATAAGGTATTAACCCTTATTACAATAACAGCAATTATTTATTGACAGTTTGGAAACCGGTCAACATTTATTTTCAACCTGAATTACGCTGAATGTATTGTAACACAAGGCCCTGACCATTTCCCCCCAAAATAAGAATTTCTCTATGATTGTTATCTTCCAAATTCATATGATGGATTTGTGGCAAGTCTGTTATTCCTCACATCACATTTGTTATCAATATTTGGCTATTTCACGTATCTTAACAAACTCCCAATCATAAGTAGTTGTACAGAACATGTTACTTCTCACCATGCAGGCATCGACTATCTCCAGAAACGATCCCATTAAAGGCACACACGGAAAAAATACCATTTAATATATCTTCAGTGTAAAGGGGGTTAAATGCGTATGAAAATATTAGCTGCTAATCTCCCTTTGATAAAATTTATGGTATCTATTTATAGATATACGTGTCGTAAAACACTCTCGAGGGAATGCAAGGATCAGGATTGATCCACGCTAACCTCCGGAGATAAGATATTGAATAGATTTTACGAAGAAGAAAAAAACGACTAACATATTCCAATTTTCAGGGTTTGTTTTTTTAAAAGAAAAACTTTCGTTATCCACTTTTGTTGTGGAGCACTTTAAAGATGGAAATCTCAGGTTACTACTCAATTATGTACCTGTCATGTGATACGGAAATTCTTCACTGGCCTATCTGTAGTAGTGTGGGTGTGTAAAGAAGAAAACAGTATGTATGCGTTGGAGTGGATTTTGAACATTTTATATGAACAAATTATTTGTATAATTATTTATTTTTAATTTAAAAAATTTTTTTTTTTTAAATTTCCTTTATTTTCCATTTGTATAATTATGATTCTTATAACTAGTAGTAGTAGTAGTAGTAGTAGTAATGGAGTCCATACCTGTTCTACATATACTGCCAAATGATTAAAATATAATTTTCTGTTTGTTAAAAATCCACATCTATCTTTTATATTATTTCCTTGAATAATCAAATAAGATAGCGTCGCTGTTTGACGTATACCAGATCTGTCCGCTACACACCACAGTGTCTTCAACACAGTGGTTTCTGTCAGCGAATTCAGAGATGTCACAGAATTCACACTGTGTGTGCAGCGAGTTCCGTCTGGGATTCGCCAGTGTCACAGTATTCCCACTGTGTGGAACTGCCAGGTCGGAATCTGGACGCAACTGCCATTGATAAATTATAGACGAAGTTTTACGACTCTGTTTTTATTAGTTTTATGTCAAAAGGCTGTTTAGCCAAGTCCATAGAGGGTAGCTGACACAGCTCATTTGGCCGTGTTTTAGACGTGCCCTGTCCAGTTTGGCTGCACTTGCATTGATTTTTCACAGCAAGGTGTCAAACAAGGAAATGTTTTTCTTCCTTTATTGTTCAAGGTTCTTGCTGGTAAATGTTTGATTACTGTTTGATTTATCACCTTGGAGATTTAGTGCTTTTAGGTTTTTTTATTTCGTTTTTGTTTTTGTTTATTTTTAATTATGTTTTTCTTCTTATTTGTTGTTCCATGAGGTTATCGTGATTAACCAGCTGGGAATTTCATTAAACACATTAAATAGTGTTAGAATTTATTAAACTGTTGTTTCAGTGTAAATACCAATGGAATGTGCATCGAACTAATAAGAAATTGATTATTCAGCCTCTTATCTCTTTAAGACCATAGCTAGAATGGAGCCTCCATTTCTTTTAGGTGTGTGAGCCAGGGTGATTATTTATTTATGTCTGCACTTTGAGCATGCCACTGGTGTGGTGTCCACTGCATTACAAGCAGTCTTAGTATTGTTGTTACTACTACAATACTATTATTAAATATTTAATCATCGCAAATGGGTGAAAGATTCCCAAAGCAACGTTGTTGTTGTTATTATTATTTTATTTATTTATTTGTAGTAGTAGTAGTAGTATTACTATTATTATTATTATTATTATTGTTATTGTCATATTACTAGTATCATCATTATTATTATTTTATTTAGTAGTAGTAGTAGTAGTAGTAGTAGTAGTAGTAGTAGTATTTATTGTTAAAAAGTATTTCTTCGAACAGGAGTGGTGTTCAACCATTTCACTGTATTCCCAAGCAAGACTGTATTTCTCCGTTTTTCCCCATTTTCCCCCATTTTCCCCTTATACCTGTTCTGATGTTCAGTGAATCGTGGTAGTAGTATAACTCATCTTGAGCTATGGCATGGGCTTACACTCGGACGATTATGGGCTTATACTAGAAGGATTGTAAATAACCAAACAGGGTTACTAATGGATTGCTATGAATTTTATGACACATGGAATATGTCATTAGTTATTCCTGTTAATGATAGTGTTGTAGGTTTTATTCTCACATTCTAAGGAAATGTAATGATGATGATAATAATAATAATAATAATGATGATGTTCCAAAGAACAAGATTGTGAAGATATGATTAGCATCGATAGTCATCCTGAGGAAGCGAATGGGGCCGAAACATGGTGAAATGTTATGGACAGTGTTCGAAATTACCACAGGAAACTTACTGGCCTGAATAATGATACAAATAACGAATGTTTACAAAAAACATGAATTTCTACTTGCCCTTATAGGGATACCTTTAGCATTGGGAGAAATGGCCGGGCCAGTGGTAATTTCGAACACTGGTTACCGGTATGGACACAGCATTTACAATAATAATAATAATAAAAATGAAAAGAATGTTTTTAAATAAGTTGTACTGAATATACTAAATTGCATGCACACGTACATGTATTATGACCAAATGACAAACCTTTTCTCTTGATAATGAGTTTCATCTCGCGTTCACATTGGATTGTTAATTTTAGGCACTGCCCCAAATAGTCCTTTAAATTACTTGGTATTAACTATAAGAAAGTCAGGAATGTTGGGAGATTAACCTCCTTCATGATATCGGCAACTAGAGATGCCCTATAGAGACTACGATAAGAATAAGAGTTACTGTTTGTGATCGGGTGTTTTATCTGTATCATTAAAATCAACAACTGTGGATTAATTTGCTATACAGGCAATAAACTCTCATGAGAATTCTGGTTATAGCTGCAGTGCTTCCTGCGAGATTTCGTATGAAAATTGCCGCACAAAGGTCCGAAAACCAGGTAATCCACACCACTTCCGCAGATTTGCAGCGAGGGACATCGGAGGGACTTTGGGGGATTTGCTATGAATACCTCCCTCATGTCACAAAACAAATTTATGACTCGGAGACTCAGAGATACATTATTGACAAGGTGCACACCGATTGGTCAGAAATAAAGTTAATCAGGATATATAGATAAGAGGGATATGTTATCATCAGGGATTGTGGTTATCGGAGTTGGGACACTTAATTATGTATGTTACTTCCCCAGGTTCTGATGGAAGACAGGAAACTGACACTGTGGAAGAAGAATAGGATTCTGTTTGTCTGATAATGGATTCTGGTAGCTTGATAAAGTCAGTCGGATTTATTATCATAGATACGATTTGTTCAGAATTCTCGTCGAGAATGAAATATATGTATATTTTCGGAAAATGACCAAATATTTTCAAGTCTCCCTGTTGGATTAGGCACAGACACAATTTTTTAAGGTATCTTGTTGCCTCCAGCATGGAGAGGGTTAATCATGATTACTTCTCAACGAGGCATCTCTGGTTGACTGTAGGAGAATACAGGTTAATTTCAGTCTGATAGGTTCGTCGCAAATGCGTGAAAGATTCCCGCAGCGACGTTAAACTCCATATTCACTCACTCACCCAGTATGATAGATGCAATCTGAAATATCTTGGAATAGTAGTAATTTATTATTAACCCTGTCTGCTGGATTAGGCACAGGCACTGGTCTTTAGGGCATCCCTGGTTGCCTCCAGCATGGAGAGTTAATCCATCAGGGAAACCTGTATTGTTTATTAAAATACAGATACATTGCACATTGGTTTATATCACTGATTTTGCACGTTACTTTCCTGTTTTTAAATCAGTTTGAAACCAGCTTAGTTTAATCTTCTCTATCATGTCGGCAACTGGAGATACCATCATTATCCTTAATCCAGCAAGAACTTTTCTAGTGGGCATTCCTTTTAACCAACTACAGAACCTATAAACTTCCTTAGGAAATTTAAGTCCCAATTTAGGAACATTTTATTACCAAGACCAAAAAAAAAAGTGTCTTCATATATCCAGCAAATATAGTTGCTGATTTATGGTTATTATACGACCATATCCTCGCCCCGGAGTTTTGATCTTGGTTACGGAAACGAGTTTGCCATTCTTGTGTTGCTTCCTCGCTGGTGTCGGATGTTGGTAAACACGTCTCTGGTTTATGGACGCAATAACCGTATCGCGGTATTAGTGAGGAGAATATCAATTATCACTTCATCGGCCATTTGGCGGTTGTTTCTGACTCTGCAAATTGGCACGACGTACCTGCGTAAAGGGTCGAGACGGTCATCACTGTGTGGTCCGTGCAAAGTGACGTGACAAGGGGGGTAATTTATAGGAAATGTCCAATGCACAAATGGAAAGCCACGTGCCGATGTTATATATGCAATATGTACCTTTGGGTTCACGAGTAATATGGGGGTAAAATTAATGCCGGTCACATTTCTTGCTCAAAGGAATTCCTAGGTGTTATTGAGTACCGTCCGTATGAGCTGGTGCTTGCAGATTTACTGCAACGTCTGGTGTGACGGATTTTACAGGTTTCCTCCTCTCATGAAGTGTGATACAAGTGAAAGAATCTTGAAAGTGGCTCTAAACCTCAATTTAAAAATAAAAATAAAATAAATATTGAGGACTGATTTATATGCCAGGTTTATTCTGTCAGACCCCCAAATGAAAACTGACATAAAAAACGGTAGAATATTTCATACGACTACACTTTATAGATAATCTGCATCATTCTATGTATAGAGAGTGACACAATCTGCTTCTTTCACCATAGATCAGTTTCATAACACAGAATTTGCAACATCACACACACACACTCACACACACACACACACACGTGCACACGCACACATGCACATGAACGCACAAACACACACAGATGCCACATATAGAGTGTATTGTCATGAATGTTTTATATTTCTGATGTCAATTTTCATTAGAGGGCCTGGCTTTCGTAGAACTGAAAGTAATGCCATCTCTTATTAAAGGTGAAACCTTTTTTCAAACATTCTCATTCATGTTAATTTCTAGGGAATTTACAGTATAATATAAGTCAATTTAAATTCCATTTTTTAAATGCTTTTATAGAACTGAACGTGCCACCATCTCTCATTAAAGTTAAACCTTTTTCAGTGATTATAATTTCTGTTTCGATGCAAATTTCTTGTTTTGTTTTTTTAATGTTCCTAAGAGATCTTCAGGCTCGCTAATAGCATGGAATATATTAAAAAGATCTCGCTTGTGGTGCTAAGCATCAGAATACGCAGAGATCAAAGCGGCTCCATCATCTGGAGATTGAGAGCCCTCGTAAAACTATTCCCAGTTGCACCACACCGAAACGGACAATCTCTCAGATAGCAATCCCCAATCCTCGTCCATCTCAACCAAACACACCCGCCAACTGCTCGCTCCTGCAGCCGATAGCCGAAAGAAATATTAATACCGCTCACGATTCTCTCTCCTCCGGGCTGTCAACTCCAGAAAGAGTTACCTCCCTTCACCTGTCAGCTGAAGGGTGGTAATTGATCGAGCTGAAAGGTCAGCGTGACCTGGGATGGAAGCCATGCATCCCGATAGCAATCTATAGCCTGGGGGTGTTCTGGTATGGCCGATAGATGGACTGGATGGACAGGCCCGAGTCCCTGTTATTGTAAAATGCCAGGCTTCCGGTAGATTTACTGTTATGGGGATTGAGACTGGGGGGAACAGTCCTCGCAGGCTTGGAGTGATTCTGGCTGACCGCTATGTTGATGATGATGATGCTGGAGCTATTAACCCTCTCCCCGCTGAAGGCGACTTAAGTTGCCCGATCACATGCAGAAATAAAACACTTTGATTTTATTCAGCAGGGATAAGGTTAACTCTCTCCATGCTGGAGGCAACCAGAAATATGCTATAGTGCAATACCTTTGCCTACTCCAGTAGGGAGAGGGTTAAAGGAAGTATGGAGGTCTGAAACTTGAGGAGCTTTTATTCAAAGTCGTAACTTTTCTCCACTTCATTTATGGAAAGTGTTCGAAAAATATTTTATTTTAGATTTTTTTTGGGGGAAATGCTGAATGCTCAATTTAAGGAAACTAATTTGTACTTTGAATCTTGATTTGTGTCAATATACTTGATGTGAAATTCTTGTGAATGTCTTGTCACAATGTGTGAAAGATTCCTACAGCAACGTTAAACTCCATTATCACTCGCACACTAATTTGTGTAACTTCTCTGAAAAGTGTCTACTTGGTATGAAACTCTAGTGGGTTAATTGATGCTTGGGGTGGAAGGAACATGTACTTGAAAGGAAATTTCTGTATTTTACAACAAAATGCTAATTAATTCTCTTTGAAAACCAGCAGTAGTGATATAAAGGGGCAATTGATGAATATGACTTTTGACACATCTTATAGATTATGACTTTGAATATTATTATTGTGCATAATTATTAGAAGACTATGCTCAAACTTAATATATGATGATGTTGATGATGAATGCATTTAAATAGTGCATCATTCACAATAGTAATGCACTCTTCAAGCTTCCAAATTTTTTAGAGTCCCGGGGACGCATGTTGATATACTTATCAATTTTTTTTATTAATAAAGTGCCTCCAAACTTGCAATTTTTGCGTATGGGACGCAGGATTGTGCGTTCGGAGAAACCCTGCACTCTTGCATGTATTGTGCTGTTCACATGTTCCACATTGTAATATTGATGACTCATATCCCCTGGAAACTCAATATATAAATATATGACATTATGAGCATTAACTGTACAGTATGTAACACCAATGTCATCTATATTGCAAATATGTACTGTCACCACTGTATATGCTTTGATGGCTGAATGATGGTTGAATTGTTGTTAAATCAACCACCAGGCAATGAATGCATGCATGATTGGCTTAATAGTAAAATAAATACAGAATTGCACCGAAATGCACAGTGAATTGAGTCATAAATAAACAAGCTCATTTGACAAAGAACTGCACTCGAAATGAATGTCCTGTAGATGTTTTCCTAATTGTATTAGTTAATCTTTAATGTGCAATATTGATGGTTAAAGTCAGCTACCAATTAGTAGGCATTTGTCATGCATTAGTTAATCTAGTACAGTGCATGGTGCCTTCTTCATTGGGTGTGGCAATTAACCCTTCTCCCTGCTGGATTAGGCACTACCAGACCTCTAGGGCATCTTTGGTCGTCTCCAGCATGGAGAGGGTTAATATAGACAATTACGTACTTGTTGCTGTATGCAATAGCGATGATGACGCTAATTGGCGTTTTCTTTTACATTGTTGGTGGCTTGTCTGAAAGTGTGGAGTCATTCTTTTAACTGGTTCTTGTAGTGTTAAGATAATTATGGAAGAAGTAATGACGAGTGCAGTGCAGCACAGTTGAAAGTTAAGATGACATTTGTTAGCAGTTTGCGCACCTGCTGAAGAACTGTTAGAACTATAACCGCCTTGGTCTGTCGGTACCTTTCTGATGCGATCAGGATAAGATGCACTGTGTGTACTGTGGTAATTCAGTTATCATCAGTTGGTCTGTTGGTACCAGCCAGTGCTCGCAGGTTTACTGCAACATTGTGGCTTTACTCCTGCTGTAAGCTGAACATCCGTCATAAAAGTAAAAGAATATTGAAAGCGGCTCTAAACCCCAATTGAAATAAAATAAATAAATATTCTCGGCTGCCTTGAGGAATTTGTGGTTCTCATTGGGAGGATGTATAGTTAAGTATGCTCTTTGTGATTATCTGGTTCTAGTGTGGGGGTGGGGGTGGGGGAGATAGAGAGAGGGGGAGGGGAAGATATTTAAAATAAGGAAGGAAAAGATAACATGAAAAAGAAGTATTTAAGCCATTTTAGACTACTTTTATCTTATGAAGCCATTTTTCTATTCAATGACCTCCTCACTTTCTTTCTTCTTCTCTTTCTCCCCTCCCTGTCTCTTTCTCGCTCTGTCTCATTCATTATTTCTTTTTTTCTTTCATATATCTTTATCTGTTTCTTTATCTGTTTCTATATCTAGCACTGTTTTTCTCCACTTTTGTGTACGACCTTAGTATACTCTACCGGATCCATATCCCACAAGACTGCACACGGACTCTGGAGATGTTGTTTATGTACCTAAGTGAGCGCTCGGGGCACTCACGCATGTGCGTAGACTAAGCACGGCCATAGACCAACCAATAGTCTCACAAGTCGAAAGTAAATCATTGATCTGTCGGCTCTTTGAAAGGTGCCACTAAAACCATATTTATTTATATGAAAGGTGTCGCTAAAAACAAATTTACATTTTGAAATCTACAGAAATCTACACTTGCTTGACTGGTATATTGAATAGGACTAAAATTATATTTATTAACATGAAAGGAGTCGTTAAAATGTTTTTACATTTTTAAATCTACAGAAATATACACTTGGTTATCTGTTAAAGGCTGGTTTATTGAATAGGACTAAAATTATATTTATTGACATGAAAGGAATCATTAAAAAGCTTTGCTCTTTGAAATGTCCAGAAATATACACTTGCTTTAACTGCTTCTTGCAGATATATTGACTAGGACTATTTTGGTAAGAATATGGTTTGCGACATCGACTATCGGTTCTTGATGATGGCTTAATTTTTCTCCGTTGGCGCCAGCTTTTGGAAACAAACAGGATAATGGTATTTTAGTAAAATATAATTCACATTTCAGGATCCTGTGTATATAAACAGGCTGTCGTGTTTATGAATGCATGGATGTATGGACATTATATCTTGAAACATTCAATTTTGGTTGATGAGCAATCATAACAGAAATTCAATTGTTTGTATTCATATCTTTAGTAGCTGTTCATGAAACTAGCTCTACAATCATTGCAGATGTGTGAAAGATTCCCGTAGACGCCATAATCACTCACTCACTTTGAAATGAGCTACTTTATGATCGAGATCTTTCATTTTCTAAAATTCCTTGTAGTATTCTAGGAAATTTGTACATATAAACCAGAGAAAAGCTGTTGGTGTGGGTGTGTTTGAGCAACCTGTTTCCGGTTAGAAACAGCTGGTTGTAATTACATGAGACCATTCAACAGTAGAGATAGTAAGACAGTGCATTCATCTTCATCTGTTTTGTACTTGTTCATCTTGTGCACTTTACATTTGAAATTGCTATTTTGGTTCAGTTCATATGGATTCTTGATTTACAAGAACATCTGCACTTTTACGAAATTTGATTATTTCGAACATTATTCCTACTGGATTAATAAACAGAGAAAAAAGGCACTGGTCCGTAGATCATCTCCGGTTCAGCTTCAGTGAGAAAAATGTTTTAACACATAAGTAAGACATCACAGATGCCATCTATATCATACACTCTCTGCCATGGTTTCAAATGTTCAGACTTGTTTTTACACCTTAAGCTTGCAGATTCCACATGTAAATGCATTCAATACAAACCCGAAATCCCCATTGGATTTCACGAGATCACGGAGCAGATCTCGAATGTGATAAAACTTCCCCTCCTACTCGGTAAATCACCTGGTGTAGCCTCTCAACACAGTATTTATCGGACTGATTAGCTTTTCAGTTCAGAGATTCAAACTGAATGTTATCTTTGGGGTTATTTTTTTCAAATGACCCACGCGGAAGATGTTGCTGAGCTTTGCAGCGTCAGAAGTTGCTCTGGAGATAGCGGTGCGTATTTCCCTGGTATCTGTGGTGTCACTGCCTGCCCTCCCATGCAAAGCTTATCAGTGCATCGCAAGTGTCGGAATCTGCAGATGAAACCATCCGTAAGGAAAGTTAAATAAATTTCAGATTTTATTTATTTGGAATATGACTTGCTTTAAAAAATATTAACCCTTTCCCTGCTGGATTAACCATATTATCTGCTCCATGTGTCATCTCTAGATATCTCTAGTAGGCTCCAGTAGAGAAAATGTGAAGGTATGTGCATGATAGCTGGATACTATTTCATTTTAAAATTTAAATCTTTGAAATATATTATTTTATAATCTATTTATTTTTTATTTAAGATTTAGAGTCACTTTCAAGGTTATTTTCACATATATCACAGCTTTTTAATGTATGGCAGGATGACATCTGTAGCACTGAATGTTGCAGTAACCCTGTGAGAACTGACTGTTACTGACCAATGATTATAACTGTATTGACATGGCGCAGATAGCGCATCCTATCAGTGATCGCATTAGAAAGGTAACTTTCTTACTCATGCTTAACCTAAACCCTCTCCCTGCCCGATCACATGCAGACACAGAACACTTTGATTTTATTCAGCAGGGAGAAGGTTAATTGTAGGATCTGTTGGCAGTGGATTTTGGCTGAAGTTTTAAGCTGTCAACACACAAGGCCGTGAATAGGTTTCCATGTTATATAGTCAGGTGGCTTAGCGAAATTATCGTGACACGGCGGATAAAAGCACCAAATTTGGCATGGCGATCCCTTTCAGTCCACTAATAAATATTAGCCTAGGAGCCCACGCGAAATTTTTGGAGTTTTGCCAAAAATGACGAAAATCCAAAATGGCCGACATTTATGAATAATTTGTATTTTTGTTAAGTTTCAATAG
>JAVCKZ010075852.1:0-13221 GCA_034780755.1 Lepetodrilus elevatus
AGAAGTCTACACACGGTAGAACCTATCTGTGCACATACAGAACTGACAGTAGGAGGGTATTCGTTTCATTACCCGACAAACCCTAGAGTGACGGTCGATTGATGAAATTAGCCAATGACCCAACACTCATGATGATACTCATTGGCTAATTTCATCACTCGACCGTCACCCTAGGGTTGGTCGAATGATTAAACGAATACGTTCATAAGAACAGGAGTCCGTTACACGGAACAGTTGTAGCTACAATTGATGTAAATCAAAATTTCCGAAGCCGCTACAAATATACGGTCCATAACATAGAACACTTTTATTAACTAACTGTTTGATCAGTATACAAAAATATAAGTTTATCTTTGCTAATAATAAGTCGGCTGTTGAGGAACATATCCTACAGTCACTGTTTCGGATTAAAGTCGAAGTTCAGTAACTTGGATTTGAATCTAAAGGGCCGATTGGTAATACTGGAACATTTTAGAAATGAACTACCTTTACCAAAGCAACACAGTCGAAGGTCAACAACTTGGAATTGAACCCAGAGGGGACATTGGTAATCTTACGACAGTCTGAACACTTGGTTAGTTAACGAAGCGTGTTCGAAGACCTGCCCAGATCAATTGATGAGCTCTTTCGTCTTCACCATTTCCCAATCAGACGTTTCTAGCCTCGGACATCTCTCCCCCTCCCTCTTCTAAACACCAGACGATATCCCCAAGGAAGTGAGTGTGTGCGTGTACGTGTGTGTGTGTTTGGGGTTGAGCGCATGGGAGGGGGTTGATGTCTGGCTCTGGTGACCTGAAGTGGAACCACAGAACGAGACAAAGACATCTGGCATCGACCGCAATAACGAAAGGAAGCATGACTTCTAAGCAAACGCCATGAGAATGTTTGTGGCACCAAGGACCAGTGTATATTATACAGGATTTGACCTGCTGATTGTGGAGATTAAAGTCGGTGTGGTAGCCCGTGGCCCATGATCGATAAATTAGCACCTAAACATTGCACAATCACCTCAAAGGACGAAACGATGAAAGCTAGACATCGATTGACTCCAAGCGACACAAGAGCAACCGTTGACGGGCGTTCGTTTCTTCTTTGAATCCAAACTTTTTGGACAAATTCTGGATTTAGCCTTCGATTCGTGTTTTATATCGTGTTCATGTAGAGTCGAGGCAATCACTCCATAAGATGAGATAAAACGCAACTCTGGTTACGATGATAAAAGAAGGGAAATGTAACTTTTCAGGCTCATGCTTTGAATCCATTAGGCTGGGATTCTTTTTTTTCTCTCTGAGGATAAGTATCGTTTGAGCTGGCATTTCCTCCCACAACCCTGGCTTGGATGCATCGCGAGACTTACTGGCCCTCGTCAAGGTTCCGCGCTGCTTGTATTGCTATTGATCTTGTATTCAAACTCAATTTGCAGGACAACGTACACTCTGATACGATTTGACGGACCTACACTTGCAAGGCGAGAATCTCGTCTCGTCGTCATCTGCCCTCACACTTGAGCTGCCAATCCCGCGGGAGTCACGCAAGGAAATCTCGCGATACTTGATGACTGAACATGGAACTTGTTAATCGAGAATACATTTCTAAGCAATTAAATGAAAAGGGGATTTTCTAATATAACTATTTAAATAAAAAGCTGTACAGTACAATTTTAATAATGAAATGAATACTTTATTTGTTTTCGAGGAATGTGTGACCTGATGCTGTCCAATACTTATGAATATTTATCTGTAAAACCATTATGGCAGATATATATTTGCATGTGTGTATGTGTGTCAGTGTCAGTGCGTGTGGGGGGAATTCCTCCTACCAAAAACATATTGCCATGATGTCTATTAAATACTAGAAAACGTAAACATGTCCACAACTAACAGCTATACATTCAAATTCGTATCGTGACCTTCCGTTACTATAGGCTTTACTCCCCACAAAAAACACAACGCCTCGATATCAATGTCAAAGACCCCAAAGGACGTTCGCATTGTATGAGATACGTTACTGACTTCCACATATATATGATTCTATCCCTGTTTACTATTTCTGTAAATGCAATCACGACGTTGTATTGTGTTTTCAGCGCCTGTCACTTACGTCCGAGCCATCGCTCCAAACCAGACACGTGTACGTAATACGAAACGTGCCGGCGAAATCGGGTCGAGTCCAATGCACTTTTCGATCACACGGGACTCTTTCAGCGAGTCTCTGCTATGCATACCGTCATACGTTGGAGACGTTGGAGACGTTGGCTGATCATGCTAACTATACGTTATTATAAGTATCAAAGCAGCCACCATCGTAATGAGGACTCTGAGAGCTTTGTTCATTGACGAGACGTCTTCTGATCACGATAGCTGCCATCCGGGTTCTCAGTACTTCCAATGCAATTGGCCGCACTTGTAACCCGGATGAAGATCTAAGATGCATAATATATTCTGAATGCACCGCGTTTTACACTTCAAACGAGTTGTGAAATTAGTTCTGGAATATATTATACATTGCGTATGTTCTAACTTCTTTCTTCCTCCTCTTCCCCTCTCTTTCTCTTTTTCTCTCCCTCTCTCTCTCTTTCGCTCTTTCTATTTGACCCTCTGTCCCTCTGTCTGGCTGTCAGCCTGTCTGGTCTCTCTCTCTCTCTCTCTCTCTCTCTCTCTCTCTCTCTCTCTCTCTCACACACACACACACACTCTCTCTCTCTCTGAAAACGACGTGACTACTAACAGTGACGTAATAAAACATAACATACCAGAATTTATTCTCAATAATGTCAATGTTTCCAAATGGTGCACTAGATACATGAGCATATATATTCCGGTAGCGTAATATCACATAAATCTCCAAACGTTCATATCTAAATCATGACTGTCAAAATGTGCACAGCTCCTAAATCTAGTTACAGAGAAGTGGAACGATCGAGATCCGATATGTACAAAGTATTGTCTGCTTGTGTGAGAACGAGATTATGTGAAGTGCAGGTATGAGTGTTCACCTGATTGAAGGAGTATGATTTTACGTGGAAATCAAAATACAATGCAAAACAAAATTGCATTTAATCTAGAAAATAATGTCACCATGATTGGAATAATATTTCCACTTACCAAATATATATTTTCAACTTGAACAAAATATTCTTAACTGCTTTTTAATAATATGGAAATGTGTTATGCACACATCCATCTAGCTTGGTGGATATTTCTCCTATATCACAGTAGATAGTAGTGTTATTATGTATATCTCATATCGCTTATAGTTACATAATGTTCACAGTAGCAGCTATGCATGTGCTTTCATGTCGGGTGTATAGTATAAATAAGTTTTAAATTAACTAGTTCTTTTTTTTTCAATAGCAACGGGTGTGACTCAACACGTAGATATTGACAATGCTCAATTTGCTGGCGTTCAAATTAGGAATTCAAGAGTGTTTGTTTTATGAAACGAAATATATGTAAACACTTCCCGGACTAGTTTTGTGACAGAGCAAAGAAAGCAAATGGCTTTTACTTAGTTTAAAATAAAGTGGAGGCTAAAAACACTGGTACGTCTAATTTCATGTCCTTGTGCTTGTGTTGACTCTTCCTAGCTTAAGTAGGCAATATTTGACTTTGAGATTCTAGACGGTCTCTGTTGGGTTCTTGTGTTTACAGAAATTGTAAAATTACCCACTGCTTTATTGGTGTATAAAGTTGATGATTCTTTTTATCATTCGGGTATACGGCCATCAAATCACGACTAGGAACAGGCGGGGGTGCTCTAAATCAAATATCCCTGCGGTGATTGAATGGCACTAAGACGAACTCCATTGTAGGAAAATTACTTTTGTGGCCGCGTGTCTTTGTATAGAGGTATTTAACTGTATGGCAATTTTCTGTCAAAAATAAGTAGTTGAAATATGTTACACTCTCCTGAATGATGCCATCATGTAGGCAAATCTTCCCCAAACTCATTAACAACGGAATCTGTACTCGCTGTATATGCTAATCTGTACGACCATGTTGTTCTTGGAAGTAATTATTGCAGTTTCTGTACCACCACCACCACCACTACCACCACTACCACCACTACCACCACCACTACTACTACTACTACTACTACTACTACTACTGCTACTACTGGCTACTGCTAGCCATGGCTGTGGTCCCTAATACAAATATGAATACTACTATTAGTGAACATGGTGCTAATACTAGTACTATCGTAGCTTCTGTTGTTGCTTCTGCAGTTGCATACATTGGGCGCCATTGAAGCAGAGGTTCATTCCGATCACCCTGGGATTCGAACCCGAGTTGCTGGATTGTGAGTCCAACGCTCTACCGACTGAGCCAAAGGGATAACCCCGCTGGCCAAGACCAGTAGGAGCATCTTATATCACACCCGGCTACATTAACTGCTTATGATACCAGTGCTGCTGATACTACTATTACTACTAAGTATGTACTATTACTGCCGCTGCTGCTGCTGATGATGATGCTACTGCTTCTACATTGTTTACGATACTATTGTCAATGCTAGTACTATTACTGTTCCTACTTCAACATGACTATTACGCACTCCAGAGTTACATACACGCATACAAACGTACAGATGGAATCTTGCCAAACGTACATCATTAATACAGACTACTCTATAAAGTACGACTCTGACTCAGTTCATCCCCTCAACATCCTACAGCGATCATTATCAATCCTCGAATTGATCGTTCATACGATGTTGGTAAAAATACCTGCTACTATGTGAAATTTCAATTACTATTTGATATGAAGCAGTTCTCCGAGTGCAGACTTGCCGGCAATGTACACAGACTACAGGAATTGTGTTGTACGTCTCCTTATGCCGAGGGCGAGACTAACTCCTCCGACGATGGCGCCTAGGGAGGGCAGGTTGAGGCTCCTTCTACAAACATACACGCTGCGCTTCTGCGCGCACTGGCACGTTCTACTTGTCTCCCGATCACGCGTGGTTTTGTTCTACGATTTCGACTCCACTTACAAAATACACTAATCAGGTTAGATTTTGTCTTACGTGGACACTAGAGAATGTTCGGCATAGGTGTACGACCCCGGTGTTATCCGTGCAATAGTCCAATTCGCAGGTTGTCCTTATTAAACAAATTCTGTGATGTACCCGCTGACTCTTCATGTCGCTGGCTTGGGTTTCAAGAAGAGTCGTACCGCTAGTCCGGGCGCAACTCGAGATTTACGTCACTTCTTGGTATGATAAAAGCATGGTGAAAGGTAGGATTTGTGCTCCGTCTACGGTACGACCATTTCGTGAAAAGCATTCTGGTTTTGTAACATATTTTGAAGCCATGGTACTTCCGTACGACATGATCATTTATATGACATACGCCTTGTGTACTGCATTCTCTTAACCCCGGCCAGTATGACTGTTAAATATTTGGCGGATGTTAGGTACTATATAGTAGTCATTGGACGGTGGTTCGAGGATGAGTAAACGGAAGAACGGTCCATGGCGGTATCATTTCACGAAGCTACCAGACCACAGACGTCTCATAGCAATCTCTTATACGCGGCACTTACGAGATCGCTTTGGTCTCATAGCGGATATGGGAGTTCCGTGAAACGATACCCTGAATGTTTTGTTCGCCCAATATGCGTGTTTATAAATAATACTGGGTAAGTTGGTGTTTTACGTAACTGGAAAAAAATACGTCGGCCATGCGTGGCGATGACTAATATTATATACAGGTAGTATACGTCAATGTAGATTTTAGTATTCGGAAATAGGACTCCAAGTTTTTTAATATACGCCAATGTGCAGTTTTGTACTAGGGCGTACTTCAGTACTTGAGGATACTTCAATACTGTTAATACTTAATAAATACGTCAAAGAATGGAATCACGTTTGTACGTGGCAGTATAATGCATTAGTACTATCAGCACAGTATTGTTTTAACTGTTACTATCAGGATTGTAGCCTATGGCAATACATGTATACTGCAGAAGCTTTAAGAAGGAAGAAGAGTCGGTACTTCGTTAGATTTATTCAGCACACCTTTGTAAAATAGAACAGCGATCGAGTATGTAGATTTTCTATTTTACCATTAAAAAAGAGAGCAAAGTCAATACGCGACCAGCTCAGACTGTTGGATATGTTGCTTATGTTTCTTACCTCCTGTCATGTTTACGGTGACTGTGTTTTAAGTGGGCACCGGGGACATACCGTGCACTTTAGAATTAATTATAAGAAATCGGCAAGCGTCGTATGTAAACACGAGACGTAAGCAGCTACCTCGGGTGACCAGCCAGAATCAAAGCCGGATTATTCGGTAAGACCGTCTTGTAATGTAGTTGGTGATAAAGAATAACAATTTCGGAGAATGGTTTAACGCCGAGGACGGGTATTACAAAAGGGCTGTGATATATTTTCTCAGCGTTCAAGACAGCCGTCTGTAGTTTCTAGCCACAGGTTATACTCCAGCCTACGGCGATTGGAAACGTCGACAGGCGGAAAAATTAAAACCGCTGTTAAATTAAAGGAAAATAAATGTCGTAATGGATACGTTGTTTGAATCCGAGTGATTAGATGCGATAGCCTTACAGGTGTTTGTGTATAGGCGGCCACGCTAGAAGGGATCTCTTCAATATTTAACAAGTACTTCATGATGGTAATGGCATTGTCGTTAGAAGGGTATTGAATGATACCGTGTGTTGATGCATTGTTTACATTATTGAAAATGTTCACAGTGCCTATAACGACGTTAGATTAATTAACTCTACAACACTTTCTATTATCTGACAATTTAAAAGGTGTTCAGATATATCCTTGTGTTGAGTTTCCAAATACAGTACATCAATCAGAGAGTTCTCTTCAAAGAAATATATAATGAACATGCAAATCTAAAGATATATTTTCTCCGTATTTTGATATCTTAAACAGTTATCATAGCTTCGTGGTAATTATAATATGTAATTTGTTTGTTATAAATGGAGTATAATACAAGGACGTGTTGCATAATATTTATCATGTTCTCTTATATTTTCAGACTTGAAGGTACAGATGACAACAAACGGGAAATGAGTGGCCATTTAATGGGTTAATATATTTTCTATGACAATAACACATAGTCATAGAAGTATAGGTTCGTATATTAATAGGCATACCCGTACTTTGTTTACTGTTATTCCTCGTTATACCACGTGTACCGTTGTGTGCCTTCATTTTACTTTGCAGAATTTCTGCAGAATGTTGCCACCAGTGCTAGGTTGGTTGTTCTCCACACCCTCACTCTATCTACAGCGCTAACTGGGTAACACGTAAGTGTATACAGTACAATGTTACGTCATATTCGCTACAGGTTGTTATTATGTTTCCCAAATCCGTGTAATATCCCCCTTCCAGTGGTCTAGACGCCCTTTAAATAGACTCTGGCGGTATTTAAATTGGAACACGATATTGCTAAAATACCATACATGTATATCCAAACGTTAGTTCTGGAATGTCAAAGACTCGTTTTAATAATATACGATAGTCGCTTGGAGAATATTTGAAGTAATTTTAGCTTTCAATAGTCAAGACAGCTCGTCTGGTAGTATACGTATTCTATATTTACAACCGAGTCGACAAAGGTGGTCTAGAAGGCTGCACAACTCTATTGTTGATGGTTTGTTGTAGTGTAGATGCCGTGTATATATTTAGACTATTGTGTAACTAACATTTTCATCATTAACGTGTTTACATTGACACAGCGTATGCACATTGTATTGTAGTAAGGTACATGTTAACCAATGTAAATAATTTGTTAACGTACATCATTATATTATCGATATTCAACATCTAACATTGTATGGCTATTTGTGAGCTCAAATATCTTAAAATATCATCTCCGCTTTTATATTACACCTAGCGAAAACAAATACATTTTTTTAATCAAACATAATGTAATTTTATTAGTGAAAACTTGATTGACATATATTAGTGTGTATATCTACTATCGTTGTTCGCTGTCACTCAGAAATTAATAAGAGAACAAACCAAGTGGAAATTCAACAATATCAGATACCCGCTAGAGAGTAATAAAAGTTTATGAAATTGTTTATTGGAAATGTAACCCTGGTGAGTCCGTGTGTCGCTAACAAGCTTGTGGTACCAAGGCTTGTGGCTTCATAAGTGGACGCTACTGTTAATATAAACGCCAGCTAGGAAAACTATTATTAATTATAATACTGGATCTACAAACTATGAAAACAGGTCACGGATCTGCAATCATCGTAATTGGAATATAAATTGAATAGTGCTAGGTTGTGGTATTTGGAATGCCAGATGGAACGTGTTATTTTTTGTATCTCGGTTTGTTGGTGAATATTGCATCAACATTTGATTGTCATTTCAGCAGGACTGTTTTGTTCGTTATATTGTACCGACCTGTAGGCACGAATGGTTGTTCATTATAGTTAAAGTGTACCGATCTGTAAGCACGAATGATTGTTCGTTATATTGTACCGACCTGTAAGCACGAATGATTGTTCGTTAAAGTGTACCGAGCAGTAAGCACGGGTGATTGTACATACAGTGGTACACGGTTGCAATGGTGTGTGTGAATAGTGTATGAAAGAATATGCAATACATTTCAGGGTGTAAATCGGCGTAAGATCCTCTTTAGATCAGTTGTATTCGCGCAATGATACCATTACTACATATTGTTAGTAAGGATTGATTTATGTTGCGGTTGAATAACACGACAGTTCAAATCGTTGATGTATGCCTTCGATTTCACTTTATTTTTCAGGTCAGATTTGCTGGAATGTCACGTCATAGTCATCGATTTGCACCGAATGACAGACTGTGCCAAGTCTGGTGCGAGCTTATTAGGTGTTGATAGTAATTCCATCTTTCATATCAATGTTTAGTCCTAATTTGTACAGTAAACGATACGATATATTAGTTATCAATTGTAAACGTTTAAGGGCCGTTCATGAAAAGATCCATTTCTCGTGTAAAGCCAGTACCTGTTGTTAACTAATTTGACCGGTCTTCGAGGAAATGTACTCATTTCCAGGGCCATGCTCCTATCACAGATGTTCGTCGGGGTAACGGTTGTGCGGAAATTATATTAACAGTGATTTGTGTACATATCAAACATGGCAGGTGTGTGGTGGATGATAGCTGCTACTAGCGTGGAGCACGGACAGTGGGGAGAACATCTACAGCCAGCTCTTGCTCTTTGACTAATAATCCACAAAATCTCGCCCATAGATAAATTATCCCAACCCCGGCAACTACGAAATCTCGACCCCCCTTCAAAGGAACCGCCGTGTCCGTCATTGAGCACATCACGTATCCGTAAACGTTATTGACAAATTTGGAAATAGATTGTTTGTAAATAAAGATTATCGCACGTGCTAGGAATGAGTATAGCTCCTGTTTGGTGGAAAATAGATAACATTGAATAATAATTTTACAATCGGAGAGAATTTCCGTCATCCTTTGATGTATCACGTACGCTACGGCGGATTGTTGTCTATTTCATACGGCTGATGAGATTGAATAGCTACCATCCTATATTATTTCTCCGTTGAGAATTGAAGGTGTTCATTTCGCGTTAGCAGCTACAATTGTGATCGTCGTAGAATACAAAAGACACAAAAGTACACTCGGACAATAGAATTGGACGTGACAATGCTACCACATCAACCCCATTGAAAAAATAACAATATCGTGTTATTGTGCGTCTCAGTACCATTGCGCTTATTGGTGTTTTTATTCCTATATTACGGTTAAGTTATTTACGTGTTACAATAGTACATCAAGAAATATATGCAGTATCATTATTATTTTTTCATTAATCTTATTAGCAGTATCATTACTAGATCGTGGTCAATAGTATTATGCTATTCAATCAGGCTTGATCTGTATATTTTCACTATACGTACAAATTTAATAAAATGTCGAGTAGATAATAATAAATTATTGATTGATGATTTCAAATGTTCATCCTTTTCGCGTAAATTATGAAATCACTAGTATAGGCGATAATGTGTAAAATAAAATATGTAAACTCAAATTACAGTGTTGGTGTTTTAATGGAGATTTCATCAAAATGTCAATACCAGACGAAAAGAAATCAATATCGCATTTGGCGCGCAGTATGTACGGCCACTGATAACGAACCCCACCTACACATATGCTACACTATTAAGTGGAATATTGCACCAAAGTATCGCAGTTACTAATGATAGGAAAATGGCATCACCGGGTGTTGATTTCATATACATTTCAGTAAAGTGCATATGGGATGATACTATATTTTATAATTTGATTTACAAATATGATACGGTGCAATATGCCAATATATAAATAGAATTGATTTACAGGTCATCAACAAGTGTGTGAATAAAACAATTCAGCCATTTATGAAAATGATTATGCTGTTCAAATAAAGGGAATACAGTTTCAATATAATATTCTTTAATGCATGTAGTATGTGAATTACTGGCAGATAGTAGCTGTTCTTGTTGGATGTGGAACTTAGTACACCCTCGACATAGATGCCTAGTACACGTAAGACTTCAGAAACCAAGTACTAGTACACCATAAACTTCAGAAAATTAGTACACCATAGACGTCATAAACTTGGTACACTACAGACATGAAAAACTTAGTACACCATAGACTTTCAGAAACCTAGTACACCATAGACTTCAGAAACCTAGTACACCATAGACTTCAGAAACTTAGTACACCATAGACTTCAGAAACCTAGTACACCATAGACTTCAGAAACTTAGTACACCATAGACTTCAGAAACTTAGTACACCATAGACTTCAGAAACCTAGTACACTATTGACTTCTGCACTGCCACTAATAATCCCATAATATTATCAGTCACCAAAGTAATTGTCTTGGGGTGTTTGACAATACATTCGTCCTTTACCCAAAATATTCGCCATATAGCAAACAGTCGCCATACCATGTCTACAAGACATGTACAACATGCTTCATATCACGTATGTACCTTGTAACTATAACTAGTTGCATGTAGGTAGTATGTGCTATATTTATGTCTCTCTTCTCTCTCTCTCTCTCTCTCTCTCTCTCTCTCACGCTCTCACGACCTCCCTTTCTCTCTCACACACATATACACACACCATTGCCATCGGTAAGTTTCAACTAAGGCCTAGCTATGCGGTGACAGTGACAAGTGAGACGTCTTGTAACATCATACTATCTAAATGACTCATACTTTCATACCCCACACTGAACACACCGAACCCCCTCAAATCCCTACTGGGTCTCTCTGCATCACTGCCCGAAAACACCCGGCCCCTAATACTTAATGCAGGAATGTCAAACGAGTCTGTTTTCCTTCGCCATTCCCAGGGATTTGGAACACGTGCTCTTCATATCTTGTTATGCTGGCGTGTCCCTACATGACCGCACCCCCCTAAGACATTGTCAAAATTAGATGTCATCGCGAGGATTTTCCTCTATATCGAGTCTAATTCGTCGAAGCTTTTCATCAACACTCTCCACGCTTCGTGGCTGCACCACGGGTGATCGACAAATTGAATGCAAAGCCCCTGCGGGAAACTGCCACAGAGTAGTCGAGGCTTGTCGCATGTCATAGTTTTATTATTAACCCTTCAACGGCCAAATAAACGGGTGTCTCTCCGTGCCTGGCACCTGAGAATACCTACAGAGACTCCAACAGGAAATAATAGTATCCTCGTTCAGGGTCGGTGATAGTCGAGGTGCGGCCCCCATCAAGGATATTGCATCTTGGCGCGGTCATGGTGGCAGCCATTTTTGTTTACTAATTGGAGAACCGTTCAAGATGTATTTAATCTACATGTTCTTCGTTTGAAACACCACGACTATAAGGGACGCTTGGTACTCCATACTAAGATTAGTTCATTATTTTTTAAAGCTCGTTCTCCAAAATGCGTTCCTTTGTCTATGGAGCCTCTGTATTCAGCAAAGATCAGCTGCCAAAAAACATAGAATTTTGCAACATGTGTGACGTATGCATGATAGTGCAGATTCTATGTTTTATTAAGCTGATCCATGGTGCACGGAGGTGATATTTGGAAAATTAGTCCGCATTTACATTTTCAGTCGCGTATTCCGTGTTGAATTATGAAGATTCCATGTAGAGTGTAATAATGTGTAATGTTTTACGGTATTTACAGTTTTCATGGGGGTAGGGGCTGGGGGAGGATGGAAGGTCTCTAGGGCTCTATCTATTGTGGTTATTTATGTCTCGTACATTTATTATTCATTAAGAAAATATTCGCGCACAACTAATCCCAGATGATCTTAAGATTAATGACAATATGCAAACACGGAGAAATACGTTTTCCAAATCAATACAGTATTTCAACACAACCAGACATGTTTAGTATTCATGTTTAAAAAAAACTATTAACCGTTTTTTATCTTGCGTTTCGTACAGTTTCTGATCATGTTATGCAGGAAATATATATAATTGCCATGCTTGTTATATTAATACATACATCTGCCAGTATCATTACATAATTGCTACGGTTCGTTGTCTATAAATATAGCAATACATTGCAGCAAATGGATTTTTGTAATAATAGTGTGTCAGTGAGATACGTTAAATATGCTGTTACATAGTAGTAGTAGTAGTAGTAGTAGTAGTAGTAGTAGTAGTAGTAGTAGTAGTAGTTCATGGTTGTTCTCTGTTACGTATTGCTCATCAGTGGGTTCTACCTGTGGACAAAGTTCGAATCCAATTTGGTGCCCAGGTACCTTCTCCGCGGGGGAGACCATATTGGTGCATGGGGAACATTGGAATGGATTTATTGATGGTGTCCAGCATTCATCCTTAGTTGTTGCTTCTAGATGTTTGTTTTTCCTAGTAGAGTTTTGTTTGGTGATGACAACTTCCAAAAATGGACGGGCGGAAGTCGTTCTTGAGTAGTATTGTACAGAAAAATAACATGTAAATGTTTGTGAAACATGGTCCTAGACGTGGAGACGTGAATATGGTTCAGTAATTACATGCACCAACACAGGATCCATCACAGTTTTACTTTATATAGTAGTAACTAGAGGAAGAAGGAAGGAGGATGAGGAGAACAAGAAGAAGAGTATTTACAAGCACGCCAATATGTACTACTAGTATCGCAGTTTTACTTTATAAAGAAGAAGAAGAAAAGAAGAAGAAAAGAAGAAGAAGAAGAAGAAGAAGAAGAAGAAGAAGAAGAAGAAGAAGAAGAAGAAGAAGAAGAAG
>JAVCKZ010075863.1:0-13220 GCA_034780755.1 Lepetodrilus elevatus
ATGATGATGATGATGATGATGATGATGATGATGATGATGATGATGATGATGATGATGATGATGATGGTGATGATGATGATGATGATGATGATGATGATGATGATAATAATAATAATAATAATAATAATAATAACTAATATTAGCATTACATTTAGTATAAAATACAGAATTCAGCGATCATGATTTTATGATGTCACTCAAGATTAATTTTTATCATCTCAAACTCCTCGTCCTCGTCGCCGTCATCTTTCTCCTGTTTATCTTCACCATCTGAACTACACCACCATCAACATGGGACTCATTCCACGGAACAGTCGTAGCGCCACGAGAGTCGTAACTCCTGTACGTTAGCGTAGAATTGCTAAGAAGTTACGACTCTCGTAGCACTACGACTGTTCCGTGGGATCGGCGCCAGAACAACTGTACCCAAAATAGCCGCGGTCAGTACAGTATAGAAGTTTTGATACTTGATATCTATAATCGATTTCTTTTTCTCTTTGTGTTGTTATTTGTTCGGCTCAAAGCAGATTGAAAGATTAGCTAGTTTACATGATGGCCTGGCAGTTTAAATGGCGGGAAGAAGGATGCCACACCTGCAGAGGATAATGGCATGGTAAACATCCGAGAATCTGCTCCACTAACGAACCAATGATGATGAAAGACATCGCATCCTATCATTACGACATGGGAAAAATAACTTTAAAAGACTAGTGTTTATCTATGTCACTCGTAGCTGGCTCCGTTTGATATTTTGCAGATATATGTTATCTTCCCTACTGTCATCCAGACGCGCAAATAAATTATCATCTAAATACATATTAATATAAATGCACCGAAGTACTTTAGAAACGCAACTTCAACCTATTACTTGTTATACACATATTTTTCTACACGCACGACATGCTATTTGATAGTAATGAGATGTTGTAACAAAGTAGTACAGTTTAACGGTGTTTTTCCACATACGAGCATTGCACATGACAAGTTGTTATCCATGTGTGTCACATGAAAACAATGCCATTTTTTCCGGGAGCTTTAGGTATATGTATAGTTCAGACAATACTAAGGGAGGTTGACAGTCTCTTTGCCGGTGTTCTTTGATGTCATTATACTTGTCTAAGAGAGACATCCTTTCTGTTGTAGAAGCATGCTACCTTGGCCACCTTAGTGCAATAAACTAGGTGAAACTAAGTGATGCCAATGCCACCTTAGACTCAGCGATGTGCATTGGCCACGTTCTCCTCTGATACATGCTTATAGAAGTTAGAATTTAAAGCGTATTTTCCAACACAATATTAATGATTGCTGTCTAATAAAGGGAGATATAATTTATGTTATAGAAGCATGCGAGCTTAGTGCAATAAACTATGGCTTCAATTTAGGCGATGCCATTGATGCCTTAGATGTTCAGCTTGTTCAAATTCTTCGCTGATACAACGTCATAGACGTTCGAATTTACAGATTATTGCCAATACAATAATAATGATTGTTGTCCACAACGCTGTCAGTAGAACTTCCCGCATGCAGGCTAACTAAGACGTGTACAATGCAGTGGTCACATGCTTCACCAGACCTCAGAGGATTGAGCGCGTGCAGGAAGAGATTAAAGTCTGAATAGAAGTCAGTGTCAGCGACAGCCGGGCAACGTCGCAGAAATGACACTAACGTTGCAATAGTAGTGGAGAGAGATTCCTGATACAGGCACTTGTCTGAAACCTCAACGAGAATCGTCGCCGTGCATGTGTTAGTGCTAATGGTTTGTACACGCTATAATTATTGACTTATCTTAAAAGAGTGTTCATGAATTTGGAACATCTAATGTTCTCGTGTGTTGAACTATCGTGTTCCTGTCATGACCAAAACAATTACCAATAATACCGTGTCTACTTCATTACGTATTAGTGCAGTATGCATTTCGAATTCGGTATTGGTTTTTTTTTTTAACGGATTCAGTTTATGGCAAACCAGAGATTATAATCTATGGGCAAACGAACCATGTAAATTACTAATACTATGCGCTGTGCATCACTCAAGTACGCGACACACTTCCATATGACTTGCATACATAGAAAACAAAGCAAGCAATCTGAGCAATCAGAGATGTTCGTTTCCAACCGTATCTCATTGCACCCGGTGGCACGGCAGATCTCAGTTCGGTGTCGGATGACCAACACCAAGGGCTAATCTGAAGATGTGTCAGGTTGTTTTTCTGATTGCACGGACGAGCCAGAAGTCGATCCATCGTTAAGCTTCCGGTTTCAAAAGTATGGATGTAAACATGTACTTGTGGTCACAGAAGTAATCACTGTTGCCAGATATACCGGTAATAGGTGAAGGCGTTCTGGAGCTATATATCTCTGGCATGATATAAGCGGTATGATTGGACAATGGCTGTGATAATTACAGGAGCGTCGGAATGAAAAGGACTCAGAGTACAGGTGTTTGTATTTGCTCTCATGTGTCGTGGCTCACGACTGGAGAGTAGATCTAATAACATTCACTTATTTCAGTGCAGTTTTACCCACAAGAACCAGATGGAAATTGTGTGAATAACTTCAGTTAATTACTATTTAACGCCACAAGCGGAATTTACTTCTAATATTATTTAAAGTAAAACTAAGACTGCACACACGTTGCTAATGTAACATGACACTTTCAAGAATGAGAATGTCTAATTTCGCTTAGTCAGTAAAACCAATATTGAGAAATACTACCACAATCCGCTACGTACACTTTCAGACATTTCGGTTTTCAATTTCATATTTAACATTTTGCGGATATTAAATATTTAGTAACTCATATCATTGACATACATTTGCTTGAAGTATTGAAACGAAAGCTGCCTACATGAAGACAATATTCCCGACAATGTCCATAGAAGACCTTACAATGAACTAATCTAATATGTACTAATCGATGGACACGACACGAGCACAACAAACAGCAGCTTGATAGCGCTAATTACAGACACAGGCCAGTCTGTGTTGACATCTTCTGGATTGCTTCAACTGAAGGACCTCACGGTCGTCTGTGTGTAGACTGTAGAGACCATACAGTTTAGGAATGACTACAATGACCACATATAATAATATGGGTATGATATCGCGGCAATATTTAGGAATTATAATTTAACCCCACCGTACACACCGCATGAGACAGTATTGGTAGATTTGGTAAAACATAAATACTAAGACTAACAATACAGTATATGCTTACACATTGCATGGATATAGTAAAGAATCAACATTATAAATGACAATATATGACTAGAAAATTCAAATATGACTAGACAATTCATGGAGTTTTGAAATTAGGAATCATTTTACATGTCATGCCCATGCATGCCTATATACTAGTAATTACAAGTACACGTATATGGAAATAAATCAATGTTAGGAATAAGAATATACTCCTGCACATATAGGTGCTTCAACCCTAGTACAGCACTGGATCCTGGTGCCCATGCTGTCAGGAATTACGATTATAATGTACGTGCACACGCAGTACATTGATAGGGTAACCAGGTATATACGTAGTAATGATAATAGTATGCCTACACATTAGTCTGCCGGACACAGTTCAAAATACCTGCCCCAATTCCACAGAGATGTACGGCATCATGACATGGAGTTGCTAAGGACATACGACTCTCGTAGCGCTATGATTGTTCTTTGATACGGGGACCTGACCATCCTCGCACCACAAGGTACCTTTAATTACGTTCACACTTCACTGTACTATGCAGCGAGTCCTGAGCGTAATAAAGTATCCCTGGTGTGAGAGGATGGGACCAGGCATGACGAGTGTTTAACGTTAATGAATGTCAATGAGCTCTTTTACCTACGGATACGACCTCAAATTTAACGTTTGGCGAACAAACAACACAGAACCCTTGGTAAATGTATAGTCTCGTAAATGTTACATACACATACTGACATTAAAGTCGTACACACGTGGACTCAATGCATTAAGACGAGTGCTCTGTTTCGCGTACTGTCTGAGGTAAGCTGACTACCTTGAATACATATACAGTCGTGTCTCCATATGATTACTTACTTGCTTGAAATACGAAACAATATGTCTGTATATAGTCTCTGTCTTCCGTTAATGTCATTATCATATATATGCTGACCAACATGAGGCATAAATAGAATTTGCATTTTCTATATTCTTTAATTACCAACTTGTTATATATAGGTTTGAGAAAGTTTCAACTCATAGACACACGAAACCGTTTAACGTACTTCCATTGAAGTTTCAGTGTGTATACTAGTATATGAACATTGGAACAGGCCAAGATTGGATGTAATATAATCCATGGAGTTATAACTTCTATTGAGTATACCTAATTCTAATGATTCGATTATATACCTAACACTAACTATCAGTAATACAAGGATCAACGCGCAAGTGTTGAATACACCTGCTTCCATGTATGTATGTGTACAGAAACATTACTGACACTATGACAGAAATCACCACCAATGCTAGAATCATCATACCTGTTCGGCGGCCTTGTATTCAAAACATATTTATTGTCTATAAGAATCGAATCTGTATAAACCAAATAATTTCAGGAAATGAAAAATGGCAAATAATTCGAATGCATGTCTTTGGCAAGATTATCACTCATCTTTAAGCATACCGCATTGATACTAGGATTGAAACACGGAACCATCGACGTAGATCAAAGAAAACCAATACCAGATTAGACAGAGATCTGATTTCTTTTGTAGCATAGACCAATATTATTGATAGTATCTTGCAATCGATCGTATATATATAAAACCAATCGTAAATTCATAAATATGCATTGGTCATAAATAATTGATACATCTGTCTGGGTCGTGGGCATTGTGTTGGCCATGTTCTCTCAAACATATCACAGAGATTTATATTCACTTTATATCAGCTCGTAGCAGTTAATCATCAATTTAGCCTGGCAATAATATATGTGTATTGTATAGAGCCGCACTATGTCAGCACCTTGGCTTCATAGTTAGATTGAGTTCTAGTTTGATGTAGTTTTAAAGGGACATCGCGATGATCTGTAGAACATCTATCACAGTACAATTGCTCTCTTGTGACCATCCTTTTGCTTTTTTGTTACATAAATAGGACTTAGCATTGGCATCCTTCCTTTAATTGGCATTCCGCACACCATGTATATATCTATCGCGTCTATTTGCCTGGAAAACCTTTCAGATAAATCTGCAACCTTTAATGTTCGTGCAAATAGATATAATATATATATATCCCGATGAGTGTGACTTTAACTTTTTACATCCACATCTTATAGGGACGTTGAAATAATTGGTTTGACCGGTGTGCCTTTAATTTTATTTCTGAGTATAGTTGATTGGTATTGATTCAATTAATCACGGGCGGAAATACGACGTTGCTAACCGGATGTAGCTACAGTGGCCTTGTGTGAGATTGCCGTCATTGTCTCTAATGTTCTACAGAATCCATGGCATTAGCTTTCTCTGCCTTCCTTTAACATTCACCCTTAGTCTTTATACACACACACGCACACGCGCACACACACACACACACACACACACACATATATATATATATACACACACACACACACACACACACATATATACACACACACACACACACACACACACACACACACACACACACATACACACGTACACTGTCCATTTAATTGGTTTATTATATGACATATTTGGTTGATTTTTATATAGTTTTGTTTGCCTGTCTATCACCCATAAGGCCCATATTCTCGAAACTTCGTAAGTCCTAAGAAGTACTAAGAATATGCCTAACTGGTATAAGACAGTTACTAGTATATTAAGTTGTGTAAAAGACAATTATAACATTCAATTTCATATACATGTAGGTGTATTAATATCATGTTTAAGTTACAGCTTATCGATGGTCTCCAAGATAGTTTTAATAAAGCGTAATAAATTCTTAACTTAAGACAAAGACAGATATATTCTAAGGACGCTAAACCAATATATAGTTTTCCCCAGAGGTAGGTAATAAGGGCACGTCTTGTACGTCTGTTTTATTGTTAATTGGATCTAGGTTGAGACTTCCTAGTTCGTTGACATTAAGACCTTCGAGAAGATTCAGACCTTCGAGAAGATTCAGACCTTCGAGAAGATTCAGACCTTCGACCTTCCTTCATACGGTATGAGGGATTTAGTGTACACACTAAATGAGTAGGATTTAATGTTAACTGTTTTCACTTTCTGTGTGTTTAGCTTGGAAGAATCTTTGTCCATACTAAATCAGAAGGAATAAATGTCAACTATTTTCGCTTACTGTGTCTTAAGCATGTTTCTTTTAGTCCAATAAATCAGAAGGCTTTATTGTTATCTGTTTTCCCACCTTCCATGTGTGTAGTGAGGAACCCTAATAGTAAGGACAGCCACATCGGCTATCATTCTGACATTCACATACATGTCATATACTGACATATTCACAGTCATAATCATCCTATTTACCAGTGCGTTCTTGGACGAGAGTAGATATGGGGATCTAATGACATAGACATGGCCAGCTATTGCCACTCTGTGTATTGCAGAAATACCGGGGTGTCGTGCAACTGATGATGACGATTGTGGAAAACAGAACCCATGTAAGACTTGAAGAAATACACCTTTGTAGAAAAGTGTTGGCTTTCTTTGCACGTTATTGCTTATTGGTAAGACGAAGTCATTTCTAATTTTGGAAAGTGGTATGCATATATACATGTATGTGCAAGGAAGATTTGAAGACAAAGTCCAGACGTTTAACACCTCTTCACATCGATTGTTTTAATGGAGATTGAGCTCCACGGCTCAGACATATATATCAATCTTCTATTCCCGTAACACGACACTGTAGGTAACACAGACAAATTAGTTTCCGCTTCCGGTTTGAGACCCGGTGTGGACATATGTGACACAATTACGGTGACAACATAATGTTTTACCTTGCTTCTCTTGCCGTTTAGTGTCGGGAGGAGGGTCGGGGGAGAAGAGGGGGTGTTTTCAATGGCTTGGTTCACTCTCCTGTACTGGGCACGTCGCACAGCCGCTGCTGGTCTCTTCGTGGTCGGATGTGCTCCACTCACTCGTGAAGCCATGTCGGTTCAGACAGTAACACAGGAAGCTTAGTGAGCTTAGAAGCGTGATTGTCTCTCGTAGCCTTGTCCACCTGTAATCCAGTGTATGTACGTATTGTCTCAGAGTAATCCTGCGATGCCTAGGTGTCAGATAGGATTGTTCCCCACCACTTATATGATTGTCCAATACCCGCTCTGAATAACATGATTGGTGCTACATTATCGACACATCCACGTGCTTCCTTTCCTTTAGATGAACGCGTACATTTTTACGCAGAGTCAATTTTGGTGGTCTTTTATGATTTTTCGTATCGCGACTCAGTGGATTTCTCATATTGATTTAGATGAAACAATGCTCCATTATTAATGCTTCATACACAACTTCAACACATGATCTCTCCAATGTAAACACCTAACACATGGTGTTTGGCAATATCATGCCAGTTTTCACCACTCAAGCTTTTGTTCGTTGGAATCCCGTCATGTCTCCACAGCGTGCACTGGGATAGCGACGTCTCGCCACTTGACAGTATTGATTGAAAAAACGATGAAAAGTACACCTGTTTCCTTGACGAATGCTGAGGGATTCCTGACTTAATTAGCCCATCTCGCCCGAGAAGAGCTGTTGCACGTATTTGTAGAAGGTCCTACCCCCCTTCCTAAGTAGAAGAGGTAGGGTCACATGCAGAAACACGCTCGTCATTGTTGGTACGGAGCATCACCGACGGTGCCCAGATAGGCCTTCTGCCTGGTGGTGCCCATCACAGTCGCAGTCCGTCAACATTCCATTCATAATATGTACATGTCGTGGCAAACCATGAAGTCGGAAAACTCCCCAGTCCATTATCCACAGCCGATGCTATATCAATGGCATCATGAATGGCTCTCTTACTGGAAACAACCAATGAGCGCAGAGGAAGTTCGCGAGAGCAGACGACAATACTTTGAGTCTCCCGCTATTCGATCGTCTGCTCGCCGCTGTTCGACTCACCTGTTGGAGGAGTTGGAGGAGGAGGAGGAGGAGGAGGAGGAGGAGGAGTTGGCCGGAAGTAACCCACTGATTGAGTAACTTCGTGAAGGAAAACGTATTTGTAAATCAATGTATCGTTTCGCAATCGACAGACTGGCTGGAACACTCACTCTCTGTCTCTCTCTCTCTCTCTCTCTCTCTCTCTCTCTCTCTCTCTCTCTCTCTCTCTCCCCTCTCTATCTTCTCTCTCTTTATTATCTCTCACACACACAAACACATACATTCTCTCTCACACACACAAACACATACATAATCTCTCTCTCTCTCTCACACACACGCACACACACACATACTCTCTCTCTCTCTCTCTCTCACACACACACACACACACACACACACACACACACACACACACACACACACAAACCCAACACTATCACACATACCGAACATCAAACACTGCCACTAACAAACACATCTATCTCAGATCTCGTTACCAGAATGGTAATGCGATAACCACTGCCAAAATCGATTATGTGTTCTTGGAATCTTTGTAATAATACACGTATATAAACTGTCCCCACGCGCATGGATATCAGTTGCACCGTCGCACTTGTAGAGCTTATTTGAAACCTGATGCACTATATGTGCGCTGAGGTTTAAAATAACACGATTTGTCACTTTCGATGCGCATAAATGCAAATTCGGCCATTTTGCATGAGTGCGATCTGGATTGAACTAGACTGAAGTTTAGCAACAGCACTGTCTGTATTTGATACGTCCAATATCCATACACCTAATAAGTTAATAGTGATAATATATCAGGAGGAATAATGTATGCAATATGGACGTTGTGTAATAATTCAGTGTTCGAAATAGAGCCCGTCCGCACGCCCGCGACGGGTTATTTTCAGCGAGGACGGGTAACATTTTATCCTTGCACGCCCGCATGTCGTGTTACTTTTTGTTCGTTTTTCAAGATGTATATCATCGATCACTGGCCAACACGTATGAGGACGGGTAACTTCTCAGACTTACCAGTCCTCGTGGCTGGCAGTGAAATTGCTGGAGTTTTATACACTTGCAATATAGAGTAATGGTTTCTAAAGTAAGTCATATTAACACTGAAGTACCACGTAGTTTTGATAGTTTGGTAACTGTATTCTTCTGAATTATATATATATACATATTGACAGAATGCTAATCTTATTTGACATTCAAAACAGCAACTCGGAAATTGCAGGAATTCTAGCGACAGCACGTCTTCTTATATCAATTAATTTTTTGATAATGAAGACTTTCGATAAATTAGTGGATGTCAGATAAGGGTAACTATATGAGAGGTACAATTGTTTCCAAATGACATGGCTATTTTGTTCATCATAGAGACGTATGCCATTGCCAAACCTCAATTTGTTCTTGTAATTACATGGCGGTGCGTGCGAGTCTTCATTTATTTCAGTTCAATTATAAAACGAATCACGCTGTGTGGCCCACTAGTTGAGGTAACCGGTGAAACCATTGGACTACTCAGCTACTGCCTGGAAGAGACATCTCGCTGGAAACGTATGGAGGACCAACACTGCCACAGTTCCAGTAGACCAGTGTTAGCATTGCAAATCAGTGTAGAGTAGTCCGCTTAGATAACCATAGAAGATCGATTGTCTCTATTATATATATTATTTATGTTTCATTGTCATAAGCGTGAACTCGTGTCATGCATGCGCACACGTCTGGGAACTGTGTCGACATCGGGGACCAATGCCACAAAGCGACAGTAGCCAGCTGGTAGCTGCAACCATTGGTGGTACGTTTATTTTATTTCTTTTTTAATTGGGGTTGGAATCAAGTTCCTCAGACCCATCGTAGTGCTACAGGAGTCATCTCTCATACAAGTATATAGACAGTTCCCATTTCCGCAGTACTAAGGTCGTTTTACTTTCTCCTTTGGAACTTTCAGTGGTCGTCTAATAAAGGAGCGACATCACACATCCACCCACGGACCACCAATCCCGGTCATCTATCCCCACAATGGCCACTGACTACCAACCCGGTACGATTTCACGCTCATATTTTTATATTTGGTTTTGTGAACAAACCTTTGGAGTTGAACATGAAATTGTACAATAAATGAGTTTCGTTAACTCGGGGCCATGGCTCTCCTGAACGAAATGGCGTAGCTCCAACTAACACCGCCCTGAGTCATTGACTACACGTACGTACCATTGCTACGGTTGGAGATCAGGTTATCTTTGAGTTACGCAGTTTCGTATTGGTCAGACCCGAACTAGAACTTCACCCATGATCGCCATGACAAACTATTCCATGGTTATGATGGGTCGCTGACTGCTGTTTATTGGCATATTGCAACTAACCAGTAACCAGACACCATCACCATTCTCCCAAAGTCATCTCGTTGTTACCGTTCGCCTACAAGTTCCCCATAGGCATGACAAGGACATCTCTTTGTTGAAATCCAACGTCAGGTATCATCCGCACACCTAAAGGGTTCGTCTCGTTCATATATAGACGTATAATTAATATCTCAGCTACTTCAAGACTTATCTGGATGACCATTGACATTGTCTGGCACTGCGATACTGAGTAGAATGACCTACATGCTACCCAATGACATATTCGTACTCGCACGGATCCGCTTTAACTATGGCATGCATATAGCAGCCTGCGTGCGTACCACCACCATATATTGTGTTTGTTATTTTAAATATGTATCACTATTAAATACGGGAACTGCCAAGCAGCTAGTTACTAGTGATTAATTTTCAAATAATCCGAAGAAATTAAGTCTACTACATGCACCGAAAACATCAGAATGTCAAGAATAGAGGTTGCCAGTGAAATGATTCCAGACTTACGTCCTTTATTGTTCTGCAGCAATAAACAGCAAGACTGACGGTCATAAGATTAGTTGCAGTAAAAAAGGGTCCCAGGACATTAGCTGAAGAAAGTTGTGCGGAAGCATAAATAATGCGGAGTAATTGTGTTATGCGGTCTGTCAGCGGCAGTGCTTTGGTCTTGGCGAACAAGTGCTTTATGGACTCATCAGACAGCTATCATTGATCAGTGATGTGGACAATAAGTCCCCGCCAACACCAGACGGCTGAGAATCAACATAAACTCTCTCTGAGAACTATAGCGACAGTCGTGTAGAGCACCACTCACCAGCACAAGGGCATCATCATATGTCCAATCGACTCGCATTAATTCAATCGGGGATCTAGAGCGTATTAATTATTTCTGATGTTTGAAGCAATGTTATTATTTTGGCTTTGCGCGTTGTACTATCTTTTTGGTTGTTGGTGCGGGGAGTAAGAATGTGTCATTTCCTTCTGGTGTAGATCTTGTATGTGTAGATTAGCAGATTAAATACAATCTAAATTGTAGATTCTATGAAATTATGTAGGCTCTAACTGTTGAAGGTGCAAATTTAAATTCTCTCAATATCGTTGCAAGCGATATGTCACAACATTTTCTAAAAGATTGATTAATTTGCAATACTGCTCAAGAGAGTGAGAATTTAACTGAAACGAAAAACAGTATTTTACATTTATTGAGTATTTAGATCAAGCGAGCATAGAGCACACATAAAATCACCAGTATCGTTGACTAGAAGACCGCACATATTAATGCTAGTATTATACCCGAAATAGCTTCATTTGACATTTTTCTTGACACAACGGACGTGATGGAATCCCAGGCACTGATGATCAGATTTGCTACCTCTTTGAAGCGCTCTTATTGGATCATGTATACGGTATGCGAGGGACATCGGGGAATGGTTACAGTTCTTTGACAACATTTATACAAGGATAGATGAAAGGAATCGGTTGCTTTCTTTGGAAATATTGTTACGTTTAAAGTAATTCACAAGACCAGGTATTCAGCTGGCATGCACCTTCACGCTAAACTCGTAATGCAGGTTTTACTAACAAATTGCTTTACTATGAAGCCTTTCATTCGGTTTGCATTAAAACGGAGGATAAACGAAAGTATGCTTCTGATATTTTGGCCTACGAGAAAAATGCATGAGATGACATATTTAAGAATTTCTGAGGAATCCGATTTGTCTATCTACAGGTATAAGTGACACGGTTAAAGCGCCGAAAACAGGTTATTCGTAGATGCAAGAAGCACCCCAATCTAGTGCAACACACGGGATATACCATTTCATTCAATCGGCAGTTCTCGGGCACTATTCCACTCAATCGGCAGTTCTCGGGCACTATTCCACTCAATCGGCAGTCCTCGGACTACTTCCGCTTCGCTCAAGTATAGGAAGGCATATTCAGTTTAAAGTGTGCACCGAATGCATTCTGTAATTGCTTTCTGCAAAACCTGAGAGAGAAAAAAACACCTCGAGCCTAGACCATCTGTACGACCCTAAACCTTGTGCTTAAAACACCAGCAATAATGTCCCTTATACAGCTTCTCAGACTATGTGATGCTAATATGACCGCCAGCCTTGTTCGTCCTCAATTGCCCAATAACACGGGAAATGAAACGTATTTGACGCCATTACTTGCTGTATAAACGCGTCATGGGGAGGTTTAACATGGGACGATGCGCTGGTGATGGGTTCCTTATGAACAGAAGTAGACCGGCTTGTTTGAGACTGCTGGAAATGGGTACGTATGGTTAATGAAGCTGTTTTGATGAAGGCATCTGGATTACTTACTGAAAGCTTTTCTTAATGAAAGGTCAAAACAAGTCTAATGCCTTATCTTTTATCGACCATAACGTTTGGTGGAATCGTTACATTTAGCATTGGACGGACCGCAGGGGACGTGATGTAGTTGTTAACGTGTAATGCAAGGAGAACGAAGTGGTCTAGTACTAAACTTACGCTTTCGTTTTAAAATTGTTGCCGACCGTCCAGACTGGCAGTGTATGTAATTCCACTGGGGAATTCAGCCAGCTAATACTAGTCATGAATCGAACGTCCTGGTAGACTGACCACGGCATTATGACCAATGCCATATCACAGAGTGCTCTTGTCCATAGCATTATCGTCATTGCCCACATCAGTGTCCAACATCAATAGACACGATACCTATTATATGAATAAGTTAAAGGCATAATATCACAGTTGATAGACCTGGATAATGGACAAACGAATTTCGATCTGAGACTAATTGCGCTTGA
>JAVCKZ010075874.1:0-13220 GCA_034780755.1 Lepetodrilus elevatus
ATAGAGAGAGAGAGAGAGAGAGAGAGAGAGAGAGAGAGAGAGAGAGAGAGAGAGAGAGAGGACTCGATGCTCTAAGTACTGCCCTGATATTGTGCGAGGCTTTGCACAGTATATATATATGTTCAAGTTCGTAGAGGACGGGCAGGATTAATGTTTTAGATATTAGTTAAAAGTCGAAAGGTAGTTATGTATCTTTATCTCGCGATACAAAATTCAAAACTATGAAAAAAAATATGAAAATATTGAAAACCAATTTGGGGCATGCGAAAACGATGTAGGCTACGTCATGACGCAAACAGAATGTCGTACATGTTCTCATACTTTATATATACTAGTAGTCTGTGTATACTGTATGATACTAGCACGACGATGGTGGGACAGAAAACGGCCTTTAAACGTCATATCTACAAAGTAGTTATCAGGCATATCATAGCAACTTAATTTAAGCGTGGTAGCTAGAGGTATTTTTAAAAGCGCTTGATTAAAAAAACAAAAACCCATAGCTACCACGTGCCTGTGATAGTTATTTTATAATAGTACATTTTTCACTTTCATATAAGCATAATTATAGTTGTATTACCCGTTATATCTGTAGTAAATGTTTAGAGGTATGATGTACTAGTATATCTATCCAAATGTAACATTAGAAAACTAGATCTAGAGCAGGAAAGCCTACAAATACTCGGCAATCGCGGTTATCTTTATATGCCTAGCTATATCCACTGCAAAGTATAGGCATATACTATCATGATCGTTGTTCATACCTATCTTTTCACAGCTCTGCATAGAATAGGTCTATTTAACAATTTTAATATATATATTTTTTTTGGTAGTAATATGGGGTGAATGTTTCTATATAGATGCATGCTGATCAGCTGCTGATTAGACGCGCCTGCATGTCTATCTATCACAGCGCCATCTGCGCAACGTGCGACATGTCATATGCGCGACATCTGCTACATTTTACATGCTGTAGATGAACATCAATACAGCAGGTTCATGTTGACTGTAAACAATATAGCTTCCACAACTGATCGATACGATAGTCTGGTTATTGGCTTTAAATCATCTTCTATCCATACGCAGACCCACCGCAAGGCTATATTGATTTCCATACCAGGCGCCGCGTAGCGGTCAAAAGGCGTACTAGCGGTGAAGATGGTTACAGCTGCATGCTTGGTTTACATACGGAGATCCTGTTATCTAGATCTAGCTGGAGCTACCTCACTCTATCTGTAGACTGATGCATATGTCAATGTCCAGACGGCCTCTGTCATAACAATGGACAAGAAAGCGCGTGGACGGGGTCAGATGGGCCTGAGATAACAGAAGATAAACATCGTGCGGCAGCGCGCAGTTTGTGTAGCATCATCGTCATACATCATGATGTAACTTGTAAGCAGGTAACTATCCTGTCTTTTGGACAACCATCTGTTTTATTAAATGTATAACTAGTGATCATTGTACTGTATTTATGAGAATAATATGTTTTCTTGTGTGTTTGTTTGTTTGTGTGTGTGTGTGTGTGTGTGTGTATGTGGTGTGTGTGTGGTGTGTGTATGTGTATGTGGTGTGTGTGTGTTGTTTGTGTGTGTGTGTTGTTTGTGTGTGTGTGTGTGTGTGTGTGTTGTTTGTGTGTGTATGTATGTGTGTGTGTGCGTGTGTGTACTGTGCTTTGCTGTGTGTTTAGAGTATGAAAAGCTATACTTAGAACTGGAAAAGAACCATCTTCTGTTTGGGGTTAATAATATATTGTTATTAGATAATAGTATGGTTGAGTATCCTACATTGATATTAACAATGATATTTAACAGTATGACTGAGTATTATGTCTGTATGTATGTTGTTATTAAATAATAGTAGGCACTAGGCCCGTGGTTTAGTATAGGCTAACCTACTAATATTATCTAATTATTATTAGATTAGAATACTGTAGTGGATTATTGTTAAAGTATACCACATTTGTGACATCATTTTTGGGGGACAATTTTTAGGTGATAATTATTCAACACATGGAATAACCATTTGATAATCAACAGTGTTTAAAGATATTTATTAGATATATTTTTTTTAATAAAAAAAGTTGATTTTGTATTTATTCAATGAGTGTCGACAGACAATGACTAATGTCGTAGGTTGATGAAAACTTGAACATAAGTGTATGACTTAGGTTCACGAAATAAATTACAATGACTAGATTTATGATGTGGTTGATGGTTTTTCAAAGTTGAACACACAAGGACAATTGTATAATAATATTTAGGTTTGATAGCTGTAATATGTATAATTAGTAATATAAAAATAACATTTATCTATTTTCAGTAGTACTGCGATGTGAAGAAATCTAGCTGACTCATCCACATTATTTGACCTTTGACCTGCCAAGATGAATTCTCCGAACCACACGGGCAACTCCACCAGCCCTACAGCCGTCTCCTTCGACAATTTGTACCCCGCAATTTTACAATGTTTCCTCATCATCCTCAGCGGCTATTTCGCGGGCCGGGTGGGATTAATTACTGGGACCCAAGGCAAAGGAATTGGAATATTTGTGTCCAAATTCTGCCTGCCAGCCCTGCTCCTCAAGAGCATGTGCGAACTCAACTTCCATGAAGTCAACTGGACCTTCCTCTGGAGTATCCTCATCGCCAAGACGTTGGTGTTCGCTGTGGTCGTCGTGGTCACCATGGTCGTGAAGAGACCGTTGAATCTGGGCTATGCCGGCCTCTTTGGTATCTTCTGTACACAGAGTAACGACTTTGCTCTAGGATACCCTATTTGTAAGTAACGACTTTGCTCTAGGATACCCTATTTGTAAGTAACGACTTAATTCTAGGATACCCTATTCGTAAGTAACGACTTAATTCTAGGATACCCTATTTGTAAGTAACGACTTTGCTCTAGGATACCCTATTTGTAAATTGTAAGTAACGACTTAATTCTAGGATACCCTATTCGTAAGTAACGACTTAATTCTAAGATACCCTATTTGTAAGTAACAACTTCATTTTGTCAATTCATTCAAGGTGTACTAATATTTTAATTAGTACACATGACCAAGTTGCAGTTGAAAGATATCCAATCACAATCCAATAAAAAAAATGAATCTGCTTTAGTATTCAGTGAGTTAATAAATCATGAGTAATATTTCCACAAACAGATAACATATATAGCTATGATGATGATGTTTCTGTGATTAATTCTGACCGTGTGACCTTGTGACATACAAGCTCTGAAGCGCTCCGTCTGTCTGTGTGTGTTACAGTGGAAGCTCTGTACAAGACCAGCCACCCCAACTACTTACAGTACATCTACCTGGTGGCGCCTATCTCGCTGGTCTTCCTCAACCCCGTGGGCTTCGTCCTCATGGAGGTTCACCAGCGCAAGACGGACTGCGGAGATTCCACGCACTCCACACGTTCCCTGGTGTTCCACGTCCTCAAGGGCGTCCTGTCAAACCCCATCGTCTTCATGACGGCCATCGGCATCGCCTGCAACTTTATCTTTAGTCAACACGTGCCAGTGATTCTGAGTGGAATCTTGACTGTTTTAGGTAAGAAATTCACAGGTGGCTGTACAATTCACAATTCCGCGGTTTATTTTGTATTAAGAGTACAGTACTCCCTTGATATAATGCCCTTTGATGCACCGCGGATTCGGATACAACGTGGGGTCCAACGTGGACCCCATTTAAAAATAAATAAATAAATAAATATTATATTTTTTTCTCCAATTATATTCGTTGATATAACGCAGGTATTATAACGTGGGTGGCATGTCATGGACCCCAACTTCAGCGTTATATCGAGGGAGCACTGTATTTGAATCCAGAATCCAGTTCCATTCTGATATATGTATAATGAGATCTTGCTTGAACATGGTTTGCCAGGTTATATATACATGTACTACGTATGTATGACTATATATGAAATTGTGAATAGTTGATAAACATTTGACGTATTCTGCAGGGGATGCATTCAGTGCCACCGCCTTGTTCTACCTGGGCCTGAGTCTGGTGGGAAAGGTCAAAAGTCAGACCGGCATAGCTCTGGTGGCACCCATTCTACTCATCTGTGCAAAAACGTAAGACTACTGAAAACTACCGTCTATTTTGTGCGGCCTCCATGGTGAAGTGTTAATTGAAGTCCTACCTGATAGTTATTGTGTTCTAAATTGTAAGAGTAACGCTGAGTGCCGTGATTGTTGCAGACTGTTACTGCCGCTGCTGACGTGGGAGGTGATCGGCTGGCTAGACATGCGGTCCACGTGTAACGAGAGCGACTCTCTCAGCATGTACGGCTTTCTGTACGGCACCTTCCCCACCGCCCCCTCCGTCTTTCTGTACGCCAGCCACTACGGCATCGCCCAGGACATCGTAAGTCCCCTCCTCTAGCCAATGCAATATGAAGTCGCTCATCCTACATGACAATAATTATATTTGATGTCATTTTTATTATTGTTTATAAGGAGAAGATTGTGTAAAAAAGTATTAACTGTAACAGTGTAAGTGTTTTATTCTTTCTGGTGGCCAGGTGGCGACAGGGATGGTTGCTGGCACGTTCATCTCGGCACCGTTGATGTTCGTCTCCGCTAAGATGATGACAGTTGTGGTCAGTAGTGAGATGGACTACGGGGGTCTGCTGAGAGAGACCAACTTGGACATCAGCATCATCAGCATCGTCTGCTGTGTGAGTACAACACACCGAGTTACGCCGTACAGTGTGGTGACAACACACCGAGTTACGCCATACAGTGTGGTGATAACACATCGAGTTATGCCATACAGTGTGGTGACAACACACCGAGTTACGCCATACAGTGTGGTGACAACACACGAGTTACACCATACAGTGTGGTGACAACACACCGAGTTACGCCATACAGTGTGGTGACAACACTCTCCGCCATACAGCATGGTGACATTATTTGTGTTGTGTTATCTGTTCCGTTCTGTATGATGTGCAACATTTGCAGATGACTGGTGTATTTGCATTCTGGTAGAAGTAGTTTCATGCTAAATGTTTACATAAAACTAATGATAAACCTTTACAATGTTGTCACCAAGGCCAGATTCTATGTTTGTTTCCTTGTGTTCTGTTCCAGGTCTGGGTTCTGGGTGTTCTGGCACTGAGTGGCCGCTGGAGACGACTACCCCACAGGTTCACCATGTGTCTGGTATTATCTCAGGTCAGTCAGTGTCTGGTATTATCTCCGGCCAGTGGTTGCAAGCATTATATGATCGCTATATACATTAGGCACACCAGTCTAATCCCAGTCCTCTGTGTTACAGCTGGTGTCGTGTGTGGGGATGACGCTGTACACGAGTGGCGAGAGTGTTCCGCGGTGGCGGGAGTACACACAGATGATCCTGCTGCTGGTGGGCGTGTTCAGTACACGGTGCTGGTCCGCAATGCTGGCACTTGCTCTTTGTCTGCTGCACGTCCGAGGTCTGTGTTACCTGCTGCGTATGCAGGTCTGGCTGGCCTTCTTCGGATATGGGTGAGTACACATAGGATGTGTAGGATGTGGGCGAGTACATGTAGGATGTGGGTGAGTACACGTAGGATGTGAGTGAGTACACGTAGGATGTGGGTGAGTACATGTAGGATGTGGGTGAGTCCATGTAGGATGTGGGTACACGTAGGATGTGGGTGAGTACACATAGGATGTGGGTGAGTACATGTAGGATGTGGGTGAGTACATGTAGAATGTGGGTGAGTACATGTAGAATGTGGGTGAGTACATGTAGGATGTGGGTGAGTACACGTAGGATGTGGGTGAGTACATGTAGGATTTTGGAAGAGCAGTCTCAAGATTTAAAAATTTGAATGTTTCTAATGATTGTTTTCATATTGTGTTTCCAGTCTTCCACTAGTCATTGTTGGACTTCTGTTCTTGTTGGGTCACGACCAGATTGTACACGAGATGGATCCGTCATTTCACATGGGGCAGCTACAGGTAAATAGTGAATCAATAGAACAATCTTAGTCCAGGCTGAGAATCTCTTCACCTTCTCTCTTCAATGTAGTCTGTCTCCGTAGAGATGAATTAGAGTTGCCGTGGTTACAAAGTCTTTCATTGGTTGAGAACCACAATATACCGTAATCACAAATTTCTTTCCAATAATGTATGAAGATTAGTGTATTTATCTCTCAGCATCACCCAAAACAGACTACGTATTCTGTATTTCTTTGTAATAAATTATTTTGCATCAATGCTCAAAGATGTATGAAATAAACAACTGATTTCACAACATGTATTCACAACTTTTATCGTCGTTGTTTACTGATGTTTCAATCATTGTTCACTGAAACGTAGACATTTTAATGAATTAATTCCACTAAAAAAGCTACTAAAATATTAATACATCCTTTTCACCCTTTAGATTAGAACGTATACACTCCAGTGCTAACCGTTGCGTACACGGGGTAACCATGGTAACTAGCAGCGCCTCGTCGCGTGTATTGCTGATCACCTGATACTGTGTGGTTTCCTAATGTATGTAGTGGCTGTTGTATTTCAGATGGTTTTTCCTACAAATGGAAAGTTTGCTTGGCTGATGGTACACTGTTTATAGATCGTACTCATTGTTAAACTGTGATGTAGTTTGATGATAATGTATTATAATGGATGCATAGTTTTCATATTACTTAATTTAACGGTAATGCATGCGATCTTACGTCATGCTTTGTATAGAGTTGGTGTGTGTGTTACTAATACGTTACAAATACATTACTGCCATTACTTGTGTTACTTATGTTACTTATAGTAAGTTTTACATGTCATTATAATTAAGAATTTGAAACTGGGGTGGAGTCGAGTGTTTTCTTTACTTCTATCGATCTTTATATTTATTTTTTCTTGTGTGTCTGTCTGCTCCTCCTGTCTGCCTGTCTGTATCTGTATCCATCTGTCTTTCCTTACTGTCTGCCCATCTGTCTATCCCTCCCATTTGCCTGTCTGTATCTGTAGCCATCTGTCTATCCCACGTCTGCTTGTCTGTATCTGAAGCCATCTATCTATTGTGTCCATGCCTATTTTCTGTCCACTTGCTTGAATATTTCTATTTGCAAGCTGCTTAGCAATGCTCCACCCCATCTGCATAGATACTCACCCACCCCACTCTGACCCACTATGACCCACTATGACCCACCCCACCCCAACCAGATCGACCTTGACCCACCACCTTCTACTGTTTAGCCATTACATTTGCTCTATTCTTCGTAAGTTCAGAGTCGTCGCCTATGGGTGAGATATTCCCGCCGCGACGTTAAACATTAATTCAATCAAAAAATCGTAAGTTCAGAACAGAATATTAATTAATATCAGACATTTCCTGACTGCTGCCAATGTGTCAAGTTGTGCTTCAGTCGCTGCCAATGCTGAGGATGGTTTAACTTTCCGCTGCTTGCATGCCGAACATTAAATATATAAATCTAAATTTGATTATTGATACTAATTACAACTTAGTTTAATATAGTCAACATTCTAACATTTCTCACGGTACATCCACATTCTAATATTGGACCTATCTCTATTTCATCCTGTAACCATGGTAACTTAATCATTGTCTCCGTCAAATCTAATGCTCACACTGATGACAGATCACTAGTTATGTCTCCACTGATTCCTGTCTTCACGTTTCAGTCCACTAATTCCTGTCTTCATGTTTCAGTCCATGGTGTCTGTTGGAGTCCTGGTTGTGTGTATCGTGATCACAATCACTGCACTGGTTGTCCGGCAACGCAACGATCGCCTGTACGTCGTGGAGAAATCCCCAGCTCCGAAAACTAGCACTACTGCTGCGTGTAACGTTCAGAGTGGTGGCAGCAGCAGTCGCGGCCTCAACAGCTCCACCTATAACTCCTACGATGCCTGTAATGGGACCTCCGGCGTGGCTCGAGGTTTGTAATGGTAGAGGGAAACATTGTAATGGGAATAGCTGAATGTTATGTATTCTCTTTGTTTCTACATCACACTATCACATCATAGACAGTCTTACAGTAAGATTCGACACTGTCCCAATATGTCAGCCATTAATACCGCCTACACTACTTCCAGCCCCGAGCATTGAGGACATCGTCTCATTCCCGACGGAAGGCAAGTTTGACGACACCAGCAGCGTGTCATCTGACCAATCACAGGAGACACTCATCTACCCCAACGTTGACGAGCGCACGTGTCTGGTGGGGAAGTGTAGCAATGAGCAGCGCCGGAAGTGTGTGGGGCGACTCCGGACATACGTGACCACCGTCCAGGTGCAGATGGACGACCCCCAGGACGAGGACTTGAGTCCCACCCACGCCATGCTGCAGGAGGAGTACCAGACTGGTCACCACCTCATCCTGCTGCTCATGCTGCTCCTGTCCATGTTCATTGTGAGTCCTCACTACCTCTGTCCATGTTCATTGTGAGTCCTCACTACCTCTGTCCATGTTCATTGTGAGTCCACACTACATCTGTCCATGTTCATTGTGAGTCCTCAATACCTCTGTCCATGTTCATTGTGAGTCCTCACTACCTCTGTCCATGTTCATTGTGTCCTCACTACATCTGTCCATGTTCATTGTGAGTCCTCAGTACCTATGTCCATGTTCATTGTGAGTACTCAATACATCTACCCCTATTTGGTAGATTTTCTCGATAAATACTTTATGGAAGGAAAAGCACAAATAAATTAATTTCTTAGTAGTGGTCTGTCCTAGTCTGTCCTCAATACATCTGTCCATGTTCATTGTGAGTCCTCACTACCTCTGTCCATGTTCATTGTGAGTCCTCAGTACCTATGTCCATGTTCGTTGTGAGTACTCAATACATCTACCCCTATTTGGTAGATTTTCTCGATAAATACTTTATGGAAGGAAAAGCACAAACAAATTAATGTTGGTATTTCGTGATAAAACAGGTTTCTAAGTTGTTGTCTTCTGTCTGTCAGGGTCTGTTCCTGTGCATCTGGAGACTCTTCAACACACATCCAACCGGAATCTATGTCGAGGTGGAGTTCTTGGATGGATTCTTCAACTATGGACAGGTGATAAACGCCTTGTATCTCTTGCTGTCAGAATCTCACCTCACTGTCAGAATCTCACTGTCAGAATTTCACTCTCAGAATCTCACTGTTAGCATTTCACTCTAAGAATCTCACTGTCAGAATCTCACTGTCAGAATCTCACTCAGAATCTCAATCTCACTGTCAGAAACTGTCAGAATGTCACTGTCAGAATGTCACTCAGAATCTCAATCTCACTGTCAGAAACTGTCAGAATGTCACTGTCAGAATCTCACTGTCAGAAACTGTCAGAATCTCACTCTCAGAATGCCTGATTATAGATGGAGATCCTTCTAAGTGTTCTCTGCTGAACCTAAGAGACATTTACTGTAGGTATGGTCTTATGGCTAGCAGTAAACTAGAGGAAAATCCAGATGGCCTGATTACAGATTGCTTATCTGTTTGTTTCAGGGTTTCTTGGCATTTGCTGTCTTTGGTTTCGACACCCGACTTATGTTTACTCCTATTATCAGACGGTAAGTGTTGACAGTTGCATTGTTCAATTCTATGATCTATCATTACACATGAAGCAATAGAAGTAAGCTGTTTACAGCACATGTCCTCGATCATACTATATTGTAAAAGCTGTATGTATGTACAGTTAGGTGTTAGATGTTGGCACACAGTTTCTCAGATAGCTTACACAGGGTTTCTCCGAACGCGCAATCCTGCGTCCCATACGCAAAAATTGCACGTTTGGACGCACTTTATGAATAAAAATTGTTGATAAGTATATCAACATGCGTCCCCAGGACTCTCAAAAATTGAAACCTAAGTAGAACCCTGGCTTACACATTATAAACAAATGTGAATTTATTCATGCTGTAGCAATAAAATATTAAATCCACTGTGACTTTTAGTTTCAGACTGAATCATTGACAGCTATTGTATAATATTTTGGCAATTTCCACTGGTATGACGGCCATGTTTTCATATTTGGGGAGCATGGGTGCACTTTTCATGAATCTGAATATTTCCCCATCTTTGTTAGGAAACTTTGTCTGCCTTGGCATTCTGTTCATGTTGGGATGTCAGACATGTGAATGTGAATCCTGCTGTGTGTGGGCTAGGAATCTGTCATGTGATGTTTCCCTCATTTGTTTCAGATACATATCTAGATACAGATGGATCAATTTTCTATATGTTAGGTAACCATGGCAACTGTTGTTAACGTGACTTTTTCTTGTTTTCTTTGTAGATTTCTTATTAATCTGCACTACTCATTCTTATGTAGATCTTATTATTGGGATGTATCAGTACATTACCTAGTTTGTAGTTTATAGTGAAACTTTGTATAAACTATACAGGACTAACAGCACAAGTATAAACTATACAGCATTAACAACACTAGCTATCATGGCAATAGGCTGTAATAACTAACAACACTACTGTGAAGTGTATACTAACAACAGAATACTAACTGCGTATTACTAATGACATTAACTTTGGTGGATGGTAGCAAAGTTTTGAGACAAGGACCCCGAGATCAAACTATGCCGTGGTGACTGCGCATCAATGTCCAATATAATTAACCCTTCTGATGTCATCTGTCACACAGCAACTGTCGTCCTGGGTTCATTGGTACTAATCCACGCTTGCAGGTCTACTGTGACACTATGCACTAATGATACTTCTGACACTACGCACTACTGATACTTCTAAAGTGAGACCCCTCGTATTCTGAGTATGCACTTTGGCGCTTTCAAAAATAAAAGATGCTCATAATATCTGTAAGTCTTCGGAAAACAGTGGGAAGATAACTCTTCCTCGTGTGGAGGAGTGCTAACACTATGCACCTCGGGTGTTGCGGGTTTCCTCCTCTCATAAACTGTTGAGCCGAGATATGAGTGCAGCTGTACACCCACAAGTAAAACCACAACAGAAATATCAATATCAGCTTAACATCACGGGAGGAAACCACTAACAATACTTAATATCTGAGATAAATGTTTATCAATACTTGAATATCTGAGATAAATGTCTAACAATACTTGAATATCTGATATCAATGTCTAACAATACTTGAATATCTGATATCAATGTCTAACAATACTTGAATATCTGAGATAAATGTCTAACAATACTTGAATATCTGAGATAAATGTCTCTTATTATTTCACTCTTCTTTTTTTTTTCACAAACATTTTCACATTCTTCTTTTATGGTCTGTTCATTGTTTGGTGTTAGTTAGTGTGCACTGTTCATTGTATGGTGTGGTTTTTTTAGTTCGTGTGCACTGTTATGTTTAGTTTGACTAGTTGTAGACTGGTTGTAGACTAGTTGTAGACTTGTAGACTGGTTGTAGACTATCAAGCTTAAATGGCCTCAGACAACATGTACCCAGTAGTCTTTATTATAATGCTGTGAATTGATTACTGGTTTCTGTGAATTGATTACTGGTTTCTGTGAATGTTCCATGACATATAATGTTGGCCTGCGTATCGTTTCACGAAGCTCTCTTATAGTGCTCTCGTAGTGTTCTCTTATACATGCGGAGCGTGCACTTCTGAGAGCGCTATTGTCACGGTGAGTAAGAAAACTTCATGAAGCGATGCCCTGCACTGCCCTGTAGTCGGAGCGTGTCCTGGTCACAAACTGCAGATAAATAATACATGAGTAGAATACTTACATCAAATACTGTCCTGGGCAGGTTTTTCTCTCTAATTGCTTGTTAGCTAGCTGCTAATGTCCCCCACACTGACTCGGTTCTGCTGTCACAGGTTGCGGAGACTCATCTACGGCGTGGAGATCGTCCACGTGCCACGAGCCTCAGAACTCACGTCGGAAACCAAGTCCGTGTGCACTCAGTTCCTGGAGTATCACAAGGAAAACTGTCGCCGAGAGATAGTCCGCGATCTCAGGTGGGAGGCTGTTGATATATTTAAGTATCTGGAATGCAATGCGGGATGTTACATGTAGTGTATGGAGGGTAATATGGATGTGTATTTTTTTCGGACAATCAGACTTGAGGAAATGATAAGACAATATTAATAATGTGATTCATTCCTATTTCCCACAGATATCGGTTCAGGAAGTACTCTCATGTCTTCATCGGCAGCGAGCTGTGCGATTGGCTGCTGAGAGTCGGGCTGTGTCGCGACCGGGGAGAGTGTGTAGAATACGGACGATGTCTCGTGCTGGGCAGAGTTATCTCCCATGTTTCTGGGGAGCACCACTTCCATGACCTGCCGTATTTCTACCGCTTCCTGGACGTTGAAGGTCAGGCGCCGTGCTGACGTAGCTACGTGCCGACGTGTGTGTGTGGGTGGCGACTATATGTGCTGAGGGGTGTCTACGTGCTGACTTGGTATTTTGTGATATAGAACCCACAGTAGGATCCAGTAGATCCAGAAACATTTGGCTGATCCAAAACGTTGAACACCCCCAACCAAGGCAGATACAAGAGTAAAAATAATAATAATGTGCATATTTTTGTTGGGCCAAATACATACAATGATGTGACCTAGTCATATACCTACTTATATCGAGTGTGATGATATTACTTACAAGTGTGATGATGTGAACCGGACACCTATACAAGTGTGATGACGTGACTATGTCCTCAGTACCACCTGTCGTGTACACATTGTTCCAGCTCTCCTTGGCTGTTCAATGTCAGTGGATGTGTGTACAACATTCTCAACTGGAGGAGTTAATTTTCAACTTTATTTACGTCAGTATCTACATTCTAACAGCAAGTCTCCCTCACAGTTCATACTGTCGCAACTGGGTGAAAGATTCCCGCAGTGACGTTAAACTCCATATTCACTCACTCACAGTTCATGTTGGTATGATAGAGTCAAGGGAAGTAATCCTTCATGTGTAGGTGAACCAAGGGAGATAATGTATTGTTAGACTTGATCGTGAATGCCTGGATTCATCTGTACTTGCTGGAACTCCTGGGGCGGACCTACCAAATAAGGTGGTGTGTGTCATCCAAGGGAGATAATGTGGTGTGTGTCATCCAAGGGAGATAATGTACATGGACCTAGTCATGTTTGTTTTCAATGTTTTCTAATCTTGCTTCTGAAACCATGTTTGGTGCCAATCAGAAATGTGTCCTCCAGGTAACCATGGTGAGCTACAGAGTCCTAGGGGCTGCTCCTTTCTAACTGTTCTGTCTGTACTTTCTGTCCGACGCATGCGCAGTCACTGTGCGGTGTTGATCCTT